>JAVFBW010033184.1:0-18319 GCA_034783835.1 Mopalia ciliata
ATATTTTGTTGCTCTCTCTATCGTCGGTTGTCCCAGAACTTATGTGACATAACATTCTTAACTAGGCCTTGTACATTCGAACGTACAAAGAATTCTGTGACGTACTTGAAACTCACTCAAAAAGTGTTTCACTAAAAACACGCACAAGTAGACCATGTCGGACTTAGAAATAGATCCAGTAACGACATCTAATCAGTAGGTCGTTATATTTCCTGTTTCTCTGGACCTTATACTCTTGCAATTGTTGCCACTGATATCGAGGGCGCCTCATCTCACAATAGCGCTGGTCATCGTCTAATGTGTAGAATGACCTTGCGTCTGGCGTTAAACCCCAACCAAACAATTGTATCTCGTACGCTTTTGGCTTTTAAGACTTTTATCCACAGAGATTCAGCATTAGTAAAATTGTAAACTAACAAAATAAGTCGGTTTTTTCAGCAGCACTTTTTCTTTCTGATAAGTTCCTTAATATATTGATTTTTACATTGTTTCAATACAATGGCTTTCTGAAGTTCTTGTTATATAAATCGCATCAAGTAGGACTCCTTCAATTATATGGAAACTTTGACAAAGATAAATGGAGTGAAGCTTAGATATTCTGTAACCATTAATCCCTGGCCTTGGAAAATTGGAACTGTCTAATGTCTGTTCTTCTATATCTAATTCTCGTGTTCATTCAGTTAGAAAAAAGGGTTGGGCAGGATTATATAACTGGGTGTGTGCTTACGGTTTGTGGCTTAAGATACTTCAGTAAAGTTATGAATAAATACATTGGGATGCCAAATTTGGAAACCAAAAATCTCCTTAATGTAATAAGGATATTAATATCTTTCAAGTTGTTTGTTTAGAGCCATGTTTAACCTCAAGGGATATTGTCTAGCATTTATTTTGCTTCAATATGTCACGTACAAGGATTTGTCCGATCCTGTGGAATTATTTCTGACGTCCGAAAGTCCGAGTTTTATTTTGGTCGTCAGTGTGGACACCGATGGATGCATGTTCGGAGGTAGGCTGCAACTCTCTCACTTTATTATGAAGAAAATTTGCGGCTGAATTTTACAGGAATACTCTCATTTCGATCCTGGAAGAAGACTGGGATATGACTGGAAAGAAAAATTGTCTTTCTTTGTGGAAACTATTTTTTTGTGTCTGAGTTAATATACCGAAAACGTAGGATGTATTATTAAATGGTGTAACTTGTATATCTTCCCTGGATGTGCTGCAATATGGAGACAATCGTGTTTTGAGAGGATTAGTTTTTGTTCAGACTAGAGTGGGTTTTGATTTGGAAAATTCTGTCGATATGTATGGATAATTCTGCCGATAAGTATGTACCTCATTATAAAAAAGTATCCAAAGAGAGTGTTAATGTGTAATTTGGTGTTGTCAACTTAGATAAAGGGAAGTTATCCTGTACTGTGTCAAGAGTTGAGAACTCATCTTATATTTAACTCAAACCTATCGGAAAAACAAACGCTGCTAAGTATTTTTTTCCATTTCCCATTAGTCATGTGCTCCAGAAAGTTAAATGTTTGTTACTCTAAAAATGCAAATGGAAGATGTATCTGTGATTAATTTTGTAGTTTCTTTTGATTGTAGAGATAACAAAAATCGTTTGTCTCCATTCGGGTCACTGTAGTTTATGCAGTTAAAGACAATGAATGTTTTCGAACTGTAGTTATTTCTGACATAGCACACATTCTATTATATCAAAGGACTGAATTGTTTATGTCTTTAACCATGCCCAAGAGAAATGCAATAGGGCTTCATGGTCCCATGGGCAACATTACACTTCACAAAGAACTCGTCTTTTATCTAGGACAAGGGAATATCTTGTATCAGTAAATGTCGATAGATATACCAATATAGCCAAATATAACTCATTCACTTTAGTTTGATTCTATAATCAAACTAATGTGAATGCCATATTGGAAATTGTGTATTTAAATGGCATCGTTTGCTGTTAAGAGTATATATTTGTATTTGGCGCTGTACGATGTTTCCAGTGAACATCAAGCTTTTAAAGGACTTTATCAAGCCATTCAGACAAAGGAGGCTTGTATAGCATATAACGCTCTCGTGTAAAGGTAATCATCATTTGTTTAGTTAGTTGAGGATCCTACTAAGACCAGACATCGATTGGCAATAATATAAGGTGTTTTTCATGTAAGTTGTGTTTTGTGTGTGCTATGAAGTCCGTCAAATGATTGAGTTTATGGTCGGAGAAGACCGTTTATAGTAATTGTCAGTTGTTTCGGTTATCTCACGCGTTACTGGTCTAGACGCCTGCACTCCCCTGTGATTTATCCATTAAACTAATTGGGTCAACCATCGGGTTCGATTTTCTGTATCTGGTTTATCTAAATCAACATCTATGATTGCTCTGAGCAAGAGTACCTCATTCCTAGTAAATCAGGTTTCAGCTTAATTCCGCTTTGATATATTTGTTACTAGAGTTTTGCCACATATAGATTACCAATGATAATGACCTTACGATACACTTATAGCTCATTTCCTGAAAGATTGCTCCCAAATGTAATCCAATCAGAACGATTTCTTTTACAAGTTCTATTGAATGAAACCTCGTTTTTTCCTGTGGTTAATATCCTTTTGATAACTATTTATCTGATGAATTATTGTTATGAAGAACAACTAGTTAATGTACAACATAATGCTCCAATACCAGCCGTCCTCTACCCCATTTTGGAAATGGTTAATCATTCCCCGGACGAGAGTTGTCGGAAAACTTAATGTAAAATATGACCCAATCTCCTTTCATTTGATATTGACTGATTGCTTGTAGTCTTCAATCATGTCTGAAAGGTGCGAGCGGACCGTTGATGTTATCCTGAACAGTAACGACCTGGACACGGGATGTTATTGTACGCTTCCTGTTAGTAGTCCAGTAAATAGAAATCCCAAATCGTGTGTAGAAGTGCCAGGGATTATATCAGCGAATGAAAGTCGGGAAGAAAGGGAAGTTTTTGACTGTGGCTTACTAAACATAGCTGACCGTGAACGCTTTGGTCCTTCTTTCGATGGGCCCACAATTGTTAATACAGAAAAACTTAAAGAGGAAAGTAAATTGTGTATGGATCATTCAATTAATTCGGTCAGAAATGTGTTGACGATGGATTCTACAGAAAGTGAAACGGAGACGTCAGGTGTTCCGGGCAAAGAGACCGGTGACGTGGAATATTATCCTATGTCTTACTTCATGAATAAGACACGAATATCCGCTAGCAATGAACCGGTCTGGGATACAGAACTATCTGTTCGCTCAACGGATCCAGAAAAACAACTCTGTGCAGATAGAGATGTACACCCGTCGTCTTCTGATACAGTACCCGCAAATTTTGATGCTCGTTATCTTCAACAAGACAACCAACATGTTAATGACTCTTATAATGTAATTTCTCACTCAGCTAACACTGAACTAACCGAATATGATACACTGTCTCATTATGAGAAAGGCAAGACTGTGTCTTATGATATTGGAGACAACGGAGGCTACTTAGGCCAGTTGATAGCTGGCACTGATAACAACATAGATAATGAAATTGTCTATTCAGTCGTGAAAGCAAACAAAGAAAAGCAAACTGTATCAATCGACGAAGAGATCAAAGGAGTATTCCTCAATCCATGTAGTCCTTATGAAGAACTGGAGTTCCAGGGCGACAGTGCGGGAATCTCTGAACCAAGAAAGGGAGATAATCTGCTATATTCGACTGCCACACCCGAGACTTCTCCTAACGAAGCTTTGGAAATAACTGTATCACACGGAGCTGAAGAAACGTTGTGGAAAAATCCCGAAACGAACCCTTTGAAAAGTCCGGCATTCGTGTGTCCAAATTCACAAGAAACTGTTGACGAGAATCAAGGATCAGCTGAGTCTCGTTTGAATAAGGGGTCTTTGGAAAACCAAATATACTCAACGGGAAAGCCTCCTTACCTAATAATGTCAGTTTCCGAGAATTCCGCTGACAAAGACTGTCCCGTAAATCTCAAACAGAAACCAAGACCATCCGTGACAGGTAATCCCGCTTATATTGTCAGTGTTCATGTTTGTGCAGTTAGTGGTACATAAGTTTTTCATAATTTCAAAAGAATAGCGAAATAACAATTGCCTTGCTTCTCTTGTGATCGGACCCTGGTCGCCCCAAATCTTCTGTAAGATGGCTTATGTTTGCTCAAGTCAAAAGGCTATAATCTATTATAGATATATAAAAAAGTATCTCTTCAATTGAAGCGAGTAAAAACATATTCAAATAATTATATTTTAGTCGTATATATTCATAAGTGTTTTTTTTAAAATGCCATCACGACGAAGCAAGCACTATACTAGAATAAAATGAAATACTTTACATGTACTAATGGAACGGAGTTAACGTCACTGCCTTAATTTAACTAATGATAAAGACATCTAGAAAGTCAACAAAATTCAGGCAATGGATTTGGAGTTCTTATGAAATCGATTATTTGTTTATGTAACCACATTACCCTAGCTTTAACAATCAGTTTAATATGCATCATTAAGCAGGGTAAATGGGCAATATCATCTTATTGATACCTGCCATTTGGTTTCTAAGTTAATTAGTTGTTCAATTCCATCACAGCTATTCCCAGTTAATGGTCTTTATTAGATAACAAAATCTATAAATTAATCTGCTGGAATAGGACTTTTTATAGGTCTGCCCGTATTTTTAAAATTATTGATGTCACAGTATAATGATTTTGGATATAAATTTTCTCACTTTTCACATTTGCTCTGAATCTCTTCTATCCATCAAACTTTGCGGAGATAACTTCAGAGATGTCAATTTGATCAAAAACAAAGTTTATTGCGTTATTAGTTTGGGGAAAAACTTGTTTGATGGTGTTAATTCCGGGATTAGACCCAACGGATTGTTTAGGCAAAGTAGAATAGTAACAGAGTTAGAACAGGTTATATAAATAGATATTAGTATATATATATAATGACACAAAGCCGTAAGCGAAGAGCCTCTCTCCAGAAATAATAGTCGGTTTTATTTCTGCAATATTGAAGCGAACGGAATAAATTTATTTAGCATAATACCAAATAAACCTGAATAGAATCACTGATTAAGCAAGTTACAGGTAGTTTGATGAATATCGTTTCCAACAATACATTTCTGGACATTTCTGGTCAGTGAATTATCTTCCCTGTTAAATAATGTTTGGGGAATGTATCATACATAATAAGTGAGATTATAAATTATCTGACGAGTTATATCGGGTGACGTATTGACCCTCAACCTGTTCTCATGCTCATCCCTTAAATTTGTGTTAATGACAAAAATGATCAGCCTTTTAAAGCATCAACACTTAAGGAAAAGAAAATACTATTTACTTTGTAATAATGATGACCAAAAACAATGTATTTATAGTAGGCCATGAACTCAAGTTAGTTTGCTCGGTAGTTCTAACGTCGTTGCAGTTAGACGTCATAATTTACAGATGTCCATGGCCGCTATTGACAGTCATGTGAAATAACTCTACATCCTCAAGGTGTTTAATGAATAACGACAGTAAAGATCTATTTCCAGTTTCGACAGTAAAGTTCCGTGTTAGAAACTATCAGAAACATAATTAGTTTCATATATTTTTTGTATGGTTTGCTTTGAGTCGAGGATATCTCCGTCTCAGTTATTTTCGTCATTTATCGTCTGTAAGGTACTCAATGATAGTCTAATCTGTTAACATGCTTGTATGTGTTTTATCAGTTTGTTGGCCGGTCTACATAATGACGGTATTGTAGACGACATTGATAATCGTGATTTGTGAGTCATCCTGAATTATGAATAGTGATGGTTTTATATCGATTCAAAGTGTACAGAGAAGCTCCACTAAACGTTTCTACATCAAAGCATGGCCTTATTACGCGCTTCACTTAATTCACATTTGAAATAAGCTACAGCTTTGACAGCGGTACATCAATGGATCAACTTATGGCCATTTTTATTTTGATCATTTCTTGTTATATTAATTGTATCCCGGAACGTCTTTGATCCCTGGCTCAGCCATGTAAATGTACGGAGCAGATTTATTCTTTCGTCTTGTATATCAAGCACATTCCAATGTTAAGAGTAACGACGTAATTTTTTTAAAAGCTACCGGACGATGGGCCGATTGGGATGATGGTCCCCTGTATCTATGAGGTGATTGTCCGCTGAAGCTACAGGGCGATTGCCCCTGGAGCTATTGGACTATTGTCCCCTGAAGCTAGTGGGCCGATTTTCCCCTGAAGCTATGGGGCGATAATCCCCTTGAGCTATCTGGTCATCCGTCCCTAGAGCTATGGGATGATTGTTCCCTCAAGCTATGGGGCCATTGTCTCCTGGAGCTATGGGGCGATTGTCCCCTGGAGCTATGGGGCCATTGTCCCCTGGAACTATGGGATGATTGTCCTCTGAAGCTATGGGGCCATTGTCCCCTGGAGCTATGGGAAGATTGTCACCTGGAGCTATGGGATGATTGTTCCCTCAAGCTATGGGGTGATTGTTCCTGAAGCTATGGGGTGATTGTTTGAAGCAATGGGGTGATTGTCCGTTAAAGCTATGGGGTGATTGTAACCTAAAGTTATGGTGCGATTGGGATGATTATTCGCTGAAGCTATAGGGTGATTGTCCCTGAATCAATGTGGTAATTGTCCCTGAAGCTTGGGGGTGATTATTCCCTGAAGCTATGGGACGATTGTCTCTGAAGCTATGGGATTATTGTCCCCTGAAGCTATAGGGCGATTGTCTCTGAAGCTTTGGGATTATTGTCCCCTGAAGCTATGGGGCGATTGTCTCTGAAGCTATGGAATTATTGTCTCCTGAAGCTATGGGATGATTGTCTCCTGAAGCTATGGGATGATTGTCAGCTGACGCTATGCGGTGATTGTCCCCTGAAACTATGGGTCGATTAGGATGATTATTCGCTGAAGCTATGGGGTGATTATCCCCTGAAACTTGGGGGTGATTATTCCCTGAAGCTATGGGACGATTGTCCTATGAAGCTATGCGATTATTGTCCCCTGAAGCTATGGGACGATGGTCCCTGAAGCTATCGGATTATTGTCTCGTGAAGCTATGGGATGATTGTCAGCTGACGCTATGCGGTGATTGTCCCCTGAAACTATTGGTCGATTGTCCCCTGAAGCTATGAGGCGATTGTCTCCTGAATCCATGGGTGATTGTCCTCTGAAGCTATGGGGTGATTGTCCGTGAATCTATGGGGTGATTGTCTCCTGAATTCTATGGGTTGATTGTCCCTGGAGCTATGGGGTGATTGTCCTCTGAAACTATGGGTCGATTGTCTCTGAAGCTATGGGATTATTGTCCCCTGAAGCTATGTGATTATTGACCCCTGCAACTATGGGGCGATTGTCTGCCGAAGCTATGGGGGGATTGTCCCCTGAAGCTATGTATCATTGACATCAATAACAATAGAATAACTAAAGGTTTGTCTAGAAACAATCATTCATATAAACCAGGTCACTAGGCATTCCTTTACCCATGGGGAACCATTTTTAGAAATCTTGATCATTTTGATCAGTATTAGCGTTATAATGTTGGAGACAAAATCTAAGCTGCGACATTTTGCAACAGCAAATTGCGCTTCCTCAAATATGTCATTGTGTTAAATATTTACTCTTGTTCTGGCAAAGCGTTTACGGACAAGAAATGAAACACATTAATTATATTAATTGTTTGAGTTACCATTGAACCATTTCTTTTATCTGTTATACGCTTAATCAGCCAACGATCAATGTATGGTCAATCAATGATCAATCATTAGTCAATCGATGATCAATCAATCAATCACTGATTTAAAAAAACATACAATTTCATTTACCCAAAATAGAGACATAAGAGCATCAACAGACTCAGCTGGTCAGAACTACGGAATCTGTTCATGCTATTTTAGGTAAATTAAATTGTATGTTTTTTAAAGCAGTACACTTAAAAAGTAAATGTGATATATCATTTGTTGTGATTTTTATTGTGATTTTTTTGCTGCATGTTTAAATTGTTGTTTTATTTGTTATCTTATATGTAATCGATCCCTTTATGTCCGGGAAATAAACCTGTATTAAAACGATGCTCATCAACGGAGTATAACGTCATTTTTTAACTGTTTTACTTTGCACTGTTTGAATTTTGAATAACCTGGATTCATTTATATATGATGCAAATCTATCAATATCGCCTGAGATAAAAGTCAACTGACTTTCAGTAGAAAAAAAGTGTGAAATTCGTTTAAGTGTATTTTATGTTGAATAGATGAATCGAGACATAAGTTGACTTATTTTTAGGGTTATTGTTACATCAAAGGACTTTGTGGTTTATATATAATCTAGTTTCAAAAGAAACATCAGACAGACTATGGTATATTCATTTGTCTGCTATCACGACTTAGGATGAAAAAAGTCCGAGTGCAATTGTTAATAAATCAAGGGATTTGTACGAAGCCATTGTTATCATGTTACACAAAAGCCTTTTTCCATAAGGCTACAATGTATGATAGACTATAACAGATGCACAACATGTTGTCCACACATGACCCTTTATAATTAAGGTTGCATGGTATCATAGACTATTAGAGTTACAGATATCTGTATCTACATATAATTCATATGACCTCTGACAGGTGTCGGGACATTTTGTATGTGTGGACACAATTATGGTATTTGTGTGGACACAGTTGTTATAAATGTGTGGACACAGCTCTGATATATGTGTGGTCACGGCTAAGGTATATAGGTGTATACAGTTATGGTGTATGTGTGGACACAGCTATGGTATATGTGTGGTCACAGCTATGATGTATGTGTGTATGCAGTTATGGTGTATATGTGTACACAGCTATGGTATATGTGTGGACACAGTTATGGTGTATGTGTGTACACAGTTGGGGTGTATGTGTGTACACAGTTGTGGTGTATGTGTGTACACAGTTGTGGTGTATGTTTGGACACAGTTATGGTGTATGTGTGGACACAGTTGTGGTGTATGTGTGTACACAGTTGTGGTGTATGTGTGTACACAGTTGTGGTGTATGTGTGGACACAGTTATGGTGTATGTGTGGACACAGTTGTGGTGTATGTGTGTACACAGTTGTGGTGTATGTGTGGACACAGTTGTGGTGTATGTGTGTACACAGTTGTGGTGAATGTGTGGACACAGTTATGGTGTATGTGTGGACACAGTTATGGTGTATGTGTGGACACAGTTGTGGTGTATGTGTGTACAGAGTTGTGGTGTATGTGTGTACACAGTTGTGGTGTATGTGTGGACACAGTTATGGTGTATGTGAGTTTTATACTGATGTGAACATGGTATTAGTTATTATCAATTAAAACCCAGCAAGAAGTTGTCAGCAATATAGCTTTTATAAATAACATGCTGATTGTGATGTCACTTGATTGATGGTCGGTAAAAGTATTTTATTATAATTTGCAAATGGATGCTTTGTACACTGCGAATATTGAAACAACGTGTGGGAATTTGTGGGATTGGTTACTTTTACACATTAAAGAAACAATCCTTGATGCACAGTAGATATCCGAAGAACAATGGGGAACTTTAGTTTATTTTCAGTCCTTATTTTTTCAAACATGTACTATAGTCTGATGAAACCAAAGGATGTGTTTCAGTGTCATTCAGCCTATTAGCTTGATAATTCATAACAGACTGGAACTGTTTCAGAAAATCTCAGAAGCCAAGAAGGCACTGACTGGGTATCTTCCCTATTAGTCATGAGTCATGAATTACAGCGACCATGAGCCCGTCTCTAACTCAACACCCACTGTTCACTCACTTGGACATAGGGATCTTAATAATCAGAAACATGTGGCTACCACGCCTCAACCAAACCTGATCAGAAACATGTCCTACCAAACCTCAACCAAACCTGATCAGAAACATGTCGGTACCACATCTCAATCAAACCTGATCAGAAACATGTGGGCACCACACCTCAACCAAACCTGATCAGAAATATGTCGGTACTACACCTCAACCAAACCTGATCAGACACATGTCGCTGACACACCTCTAACAGACCTGATCAGAAACATGTCGCTGACACACCTCTAACAAACCTGATCAGAAACATGTCGCTGACACACCTCTAACAAACCTTATTCTTGTGATTCTGACCTTGATACATGTGTTTGCCATGATGTACTAAAGCACAGCACTTCACTCACTAATGCTGTATCTCTGAAGGTTGAATCAAGAAGGATTATCTGAAGGAATGTAACGCTATTTCTATGGATGTTTCAGACACGAAAGATAACAATACTAACGGCCAGAACTTTGATTATTCAACAGAAAATGATGGAAACCTTGTCAATAAATTTGACAATTACACGGATAGAGAGATGATAAATTCAGTCCTGGGTGGAGAGAACCAAAATGGACAGTTGGCAACAGAGGCGGAAATTAGAGAAGTCTTTCCAAGTACATGTGGTCCGTCTGAAAACGAGCGTAGGGACATATCTAGTTCTGGAGACAATGTCCAGTATTCATCTATCTCAATGGAGACTAGAGCTAATAACGGCTTGTGCTCTGTTGTCGCTCTCGAATCCGGATATACACTTGTAGACGAGGCGCTTATTAATTCATCCAAACCTCCAATAATCATGAATTCTACTGCAGACGAAACCACTGGAGATTATCAACGATCTGCTGAGACTGTGTTAAATGCAGAAAACAAGGATTCTTCAACTGGTGAAGCCAGCATCAAAACCATGACCGATTCAAAACTCGATGGAGACATGGCTGATCCTGTTATATCCAAACAGCTGCCAAGACATTCTGTCCAAGGTAATAGATTTATTCGTTAACGTAATATAAACTTAACATCAGCAATACCAGTGTGTGGTCGGATAAGGTTCTTGTAGGAGTCATTTAGAGCCGAGAGAGAGAAACCGACATTCAGTCACAAGAGGAATCTAGCGCAGATCACTTGCTGCCTTTGGTCAGAATTGGTTGTCTATTTCTTAAAACAAGGGCATGCTCCTTGGTAATTACGCATGTGTGTACATTGTATATTTCAGTCACCACAGATATTTACGTTCTTACACACGTGTCATTGCATGGTTGACTGAAGCAAATTCAAAATGGGAGAGGATGGTGTTTTCTTTATAGACTGAGATGGCGAGCAACTCTCAACTCAATACATAAAATGGTCTTTAACATCTTCGCAAGCCTAGGTTAAGATATCGGAGCTAGCAGTCTATATATAGAGAAACGATGTGTTCGGATGATCGTCTTTAGTAGTATTCTTACCAATCAAATTGGTCTGAAATAGAATTTCTAAGCAGATTGTTTTTGCAAATAAAAGTGATTTCTCTATTTTTGGTGGACATATATTTCCCTTAACAAAAGGCATGCGTGTGGAAATTCTAGTGTTGTTCCATTTCAATTTGAAAGACATTGTGTATTATTTTCATAAAGTATCATTTTCACCATGTTTTAATATTCCTGGCAGTGTTAAACTAGTTATTATTATTTCGTGTTTCGCAATATGTCACATATAACTTTGTGTTCAATGGTTTTATATTAACTGTATCCTCTTGAATACCATACGCTATTAATGGGAATATACAAGTTCTTAAACACACTCTATTTCCGGTAGTCATAGAGCTTGAGATAATTGTTTGGTTTCGCCTATTATTGTAAACTTAGTTAGTTCTCATAACTTTGACAAAAATTACAACGTTCAGCTGAAATGAACACATCTTTGCCAAAGTCTTTCAAACACATTTTTGTTATATTCTTTATATTCAAATCTCCAGCAATTGTTTATTTTCTTGCTAGATTGGGGCTGTCGGCGTCACAGAGGCGTGGTACCATAGAGACCGTCTATGTACCGTTTGTAGAAAACAGGCTGCTTGTACTGTTCAAGTCCACTAATCGCATAAAATAAATAAATCCGACTTGTCCTTGTGGGCCAAATAGTTCATCTTCAAATCCTAACCCAGAATAGTGATGTTAGTTAACTTAAATTCTCAAATTTTGCTTGCAAATACAAAACTGTTCGTCTGACGCAAATTCAGCCTTCACGCGATGTATCATGGTTATCTGTTATTGGCTAATATCTCACATGTTCGTGTGAGACAAATAGTTCAAACTAGATGATTTAACAGCCTGTACAATACATTTTATTTTTGTATTTTAAGGTCCATAATTTCGGTACTGTAGAACTAGTCTTGGTGAGATTTCATAACAAGCGTCTACTTCGGTTGTACGTGAGACTCCAACATGTTGTGTTTTAAGGCATTCATCACTACTCATTAGATCCTTCAGTGATATATTTTGTATGTTTTAACAATGTGACTTTTATGAATAAGCCTAGAGTAGAAGCGCATAGCGGCCATCTTGAGTTCCCTCTCAATAATAAACTGTATGTATATTTGTTTATCTAAGGCAGTGATCTTTGCTGTTTGTACCACCGATATGTTATTGCCGCTTTTACCACCGATATGTTTTTTGCGGTTTGTACAGCTGATATGTTTGTCGCCGTTTGTACCGCCGATATGTTTGTTACCGTTTGTACCGCCAATATGGAAGTGAAATAACATTCACTGCGGTGCAATGCAACAAGGGAACTTAGCATCTGGTCATAAGTTATATATCCATCTTCTGACTCTTGATGTTCAGTTTATCCTGATCTTCACACTCTCTTGATGCTGTGCCTCTTCATGTTCTGTTTATCTTGATCTTCTCACTCTCTTTATGTTGTGCCTGTTCATGTTCCGTTTATCGTGATCTTATCGTGATCTCTTGGTTGTCTACATATGGATGTTCTTCATCCCACGATAGTCTCTTTGGATGTTATGCCTGGCTTGATCTTCTGTCTTGCTTGATGCACTTACACCTTTAGTTTGCTTAACGAATTTCACTATGCAGCCAAATAACAACCACCATATCGTATGTTATATAAAAACGATATAGTCATGGCAGGAATTCTGCGTTTAGACAAAACTGTATTTCCAAAAACGAAAAAGAAACCGGGAATAGAGAACAGGGTTAGCCCAAACGCTGTTCGTAAATCGTTCTACTGAATAAGGTATACCCATATGTCTATGCATTAGTCATTAGATATATATCGAGTTAATTTTATTTGATCATATTCATGCAACATATAAAAGATATCGAAATCTGAATCTCTCGTGCGTCTTTGATAACCTATATGACGTATAGACTCACTGGACTATGCCAATGGTTCCTATAACACCTTAAACCATCAATCCAAACAATCCATAACGTGAATCTCCAGCCTCTCTGGTCTGTCTATTCACGTCTTTGCTATTTTTGTCTTACTAAAACTCTCATCTGGATAGTTTCCCAGAGAAAACCGATAAATTTGGTGTCTTGATTCGGGCTGCCTTCACCTGGCAATGGCGATGAGCTGTTTTTTTCTGACGGTGACCGGATGCCAGGAATCAATGTCCCCAGCATGTGCCATGTGTTCGTGTCGAGTCAGACCACCAATATGTTGCTTCGTAGAAATTATCTTGTGATAGTGAAAATGGGCCATACGCTCTGTAACAATTATTCCCACTAACAATGATTAGTAGCCAATCAATAGTTATGCTCAATTGCGATATGATTACACATAATATGAGGATAATGAGGTAAAGTACAGTGTTGAACTCGACGAAGGTCGACTGATGCATCATTTACTAGATCGCATCTTGCTCTTAACAATGGTACAACGTTGATGATTCTTTTATCCATAGTTGTCTAGAAATAGGCCTTGGACAATGTAGAGTTGAATATATGATCATGGAAAAACTATATTAAAGGATCCAATTTAAATGTGTGTAATTAGAATTTTGGAATATTTTTTTCACCAACATATAGTAAGAATACCTAACTTTTGTTTTTTAAGC
Organism: Mopalia ciliata; assembly: GCA_034783835.1. Taxonomy (NCBI): domain Eukaryota; kingdom Metazoa; phylum Mollusca; class Polyplacophora; order Chitonida; family Mopaliidae; genus Mopalia; species Mopalia ciliata. The sequence continues at coordinate 13,911 of JAVFBW010033184.1, forward strand.
GATAAAAAGAATTTGGTTCATTTTGAGCCCGAGGGGTCCAGCAAGACCGTAATACAACATTTGGGATAGCATTTCATCAAATTTCGTAAATTAAATATATCCCTCATTGCATGATTTTCAATATTCAGGCCTATATATTGTGACTATAATAACATGAGATCAAATTCACAGATTAACATGAAACCTGAGTGCTAGGTTTCTTCCACTAAGACATAGGATATGATTGTATTTCATCATATTGCACAGAACAATATGTCGGTCATTGAATACCTTTTCTCCCCAATGTGTTGTGAACATGATCATTTGAGAACAAATTCCCTGAATAACTTGATACTTGTATGATAGCTTCTTCACATTACCACAATTGATTGGATTTCATTTATCCAAATTCCGTTAAACAAAATGGCAGCCATTGCGTACAATGCTCATGTATGTTTATGTTCGACAACTCTGGAACAAACTCACTCCTATGTTGTATGAACATGATAGTCTGAGAACGAATACCCCGATTTACTCGGAATTTATCTTTATTCTATGAAGACGAAGGATCGGATTACATTTCTCCAAATTAGGCAAAAGAATATGACAGCCATTGCATAAGTTTGCACTGTAGACGTCTATGTGCTGTAAAAATGACTATCTGAGAACAAACCCACCGATTAACTGAAAACTTGTACCATGATTCATCTTCTTAAGATGATGAACTAGTATGGATATAACCAAGTTCAATAAAACAAAATGGCTACCAATAATTTTGCAATATTTATGGCTGTTTGTGTTTTACTCAAGGTTTGAATACAAATTCATGGAATTATTTCAAACTTGATAAATAGTTTCCTCCAGTTAAGGAACATATGGAATTGCATTTCACCTCGTTCGGCAAACCGAAATGGGCATCGCTCAAATTCAGATATTAATTTCAAACTTTTTCTGTTTTTCTGCTTTGTCTGTTCTTACCATAAATGTTCTTGTATTTCACAAAAATGTGACCCACATTGTACATTGTACCAATATGATGATAAACACAATAACTTTGACTAATTGTCTCTTAAAGAAAGAAAGCTTGTTTTAAAGATAAGTAGGAAAAAGTCTTTGTTTCTGTTAACAGTTGACGTCAACATGGCCCTATTGATCACTCTACGATGTTTGCTTGTTGGTTTATGTTTAACGATGTGCTTAAGATTATTGTCACACTATCTAACTCATCTGAGGACAGAAGTTACTCATAGGAGGGAGCTTCTTGTTGACTTGGTGCTCTCAGAGCTAAAGGGGAACAGGAAGCTGATCTGTTTGTAGCGTCTGTTTTGCGTCCTGTATTTGACCCATCCTGTCTATGTAAATTGTTGCCACTGGTGTCGAGGGTGGTTTTCTTCACTCATTTGGATGCCAAGTCGTCATATAAGTGAAATATCCTTGAATACGACGTTAATCCCCAATCAATCAAACAAACAAACAAATATAGCAGTGCTAAAAGAAACCCCAAGCCTCGGAATTTTTCCCACGTACCTCGTTCATGGTAACCTATAAAACCAGGCTGGAGTTAATGAAAACTTTCATTAGGGCGTGGCCAAGTGCTCGAACCCACTCACATAGCAGATTAATTCACCAATCCAAGATTAGAGATACACTTAAATCTTAAGTTTTCCTGGCTTAGTGGTTAGCGGTTCTGCTTAATCACCCTTCTTCGGTCCACGGCCCAAGTGTTCGAGTCTGTCTGTCGACCATCAGGTATATGAGCGCATGACACTGTGTGGCTCCAGCAATCGCAGAGGTGATTTTTACTAAGTTTCCTCCCTGTTTTCCACTGTACCTTAATAAGGAACCATGTGAAGTGGACAATCCGACGTCACATAAGTAAAACTCATTTGAGCATAACGCTAACCCAAATTAACCAAAAGACAAGAACACAAATCAACCAAGTTTCACTTAACTTCGAATAAAGCTTTAGAGTTTTGTACAACTGTCCCGTGTGGATCGCTACAAGGTTATACTGGACGAATGAAATCACATGACTGTCATGGACTTTAGGTGAAAAAATGGGTAATGTAAGTTCTGAGTATAATGGTGTTTATGTTTTAATTCCAGGTGATGTAAACGAGACGTCTGATGGTGGTAATATCGGAGTGTGTGGATATATTCTGTGGGCCCTGTCCTTATTCCTAATCTTCATCACATTCCCAGTCTCCTTGTGTATCTGTATCAAGGTAAGAGCCACTACTTTTCGTTTCCTCGGGCCTATTTCGTGAGAACCATTTACCAAATAAAATCCATAGAGACATGAGGTGGTTTAGCGCAATTCATTACAATGTGGACACACGTGTCCCTTGCATATAAAAATCGGACATAAATATATTGTTCTCAAAATACTGAATGCTGCATTATATATACCACTACTCACGCAATTTACTGCACATGCGCTGTATAACGCATCGTGTAACACTGATTCCAGAGTCTCAGGGGCAAAACTCGATATCGATCAGATTACGGTCTGTTGGAGCTCACCAATATAAAGTTTGATGACTGTAAGATGGTTTAACTAACATGGTTTAGCTAGGTAATGACCCGATATCTCCTGAGAGAGTTTTACTGGATTCCATTGAAATTGCTCATTAGGCATACTAATCTTTCAGTAATTATCCGAGGTATAAGTTCTTTATCTCCTGCCTTATATACTAAGGCCACAAGTTTCTCTCTCTTTTTTTTAATTTACAGTTTTCTTCATTTTATTCAAGAGAGAATTTATGGTCAGCTTTTAAATTGACATGGTCTGATTTTTCTAGGGATGTCCACACGCTGAAACAATCAGCGAGTTCTGTACAATATGATGAAAACTAGACATATATATGCACACCTGACGGTATTCTAATGTAAACTACACGAAGCAAAGTGTTAAGGGCAATGCCATTTAGGAAGTGTTCGTTTAACAAACACTCTTCTGTTATCCCTCAAAATAATCGGGTTTTGAGTGTGGACTCTATTTGTGCCACCTTTAACCAAATGCAAATATACAGCTAGCTCAAATCTCACCTATATGTACCACGTGCACAAAAGATGTTTTAGCAGAAATCTAACTCGAAATGCGACATTTACTCACTGAATACGTTAGTATTGAAATACTCCTAAAGTTGTTAAGCTGTGTTGTTTACACTGCAGCTTAATAAGATACATGTTGTCTATAATGAAATCTATTCAATTCTGTGTTATCTGGTAATAAAATCGTCGGTTTGCGACCATTTACCTGGTTAACCGAATGCGAGAGTTCTGGGATTAGAACATGCCGCTTGAATGCTGTTCATTAACTATATGACATCACGGTCTATCAATTTATGTGGATACATCTAGCCAGAACTTCACAAAACAAAGGACTTACGTAATGATTAGATCGGTTTTTGTTCCCAAAACAGTCATTTGTTTTTGTTCTATAGACAGCCATTTGTTTTTGTTCCGTTGACAGTCATTTGTTTTTGTTCCCTAGACTGTCAATAGTTTTTGTTCCCTAGACAGTCAGTTATCTTTGTTCCCTATACTGTTAAATGTTTTTGTTCCCTATACGGTCAATTGTTTGTGACCTTTAATGGTAATTGTTTTTTTCCCTAAACAGTTAATTGTTTGTGTTCTCTATACTGGTAATTGTTTTTGTTCCTTATACTGGTAATTGTTCTTGTTTCTTAAACAAGTCATTGTTTTCGTTGCTTATAAAGCTAATTGTTTTTTTTTTTTTCTTGCCAGCTCATTTTGGAAAAATGTACAAGAATATGAAGGGATAAATTGTAACAAACGCAGCCAAATCTTTTCTCATGCATCAAAATCACACTGAGTTTGCTTTTTTTGATTGGAATTAAGGCCCTACTTATTTCGCTCGTCTGACAAGTAAAGTCCTAACGAACCGATCGGCTTTGTGCACAAATTTAGAGGGGTATGACCAATATATTAACGCCTTAGCTTGTCACCATTACAGTCAAGTGAAGTATCGCGACATGGAAATATCTACCTAAGGACATGCACCTCTTTATTACTGGTTCCCAATACCTAGATAACTTTATTCGTAATCATATAAGTAGAGAGTAATGGCGAAAATAAATAAATAAACATAGCAAATGTAAAATGCTTGATATAATGTAGTTATCTACAATGCCGAAAAGAAACTGATAACGGCAAAGTGGATAAAATGAACCTTGAATAAAACTAGCTACTCTTAGCCTGATTCAGTGTACACAAGTTTGTTTTGAAAATACTAAGGTATTTTACAATACAAAGACAATATAGACCACATAGCTTCATTTATTGAATTGAATTTATTTGCCAACACAAAAAAAATATACTATGCAGATCATATGATAAATCTCAAGCCGATTGAGCATATTTCGAGGGGGGGGGGGGGGGGGGGTGTGCCTGGAAAATTCTACTGA
>JAVFBW010033294.1:0-19583 GCA_034783835.1 Mopalia ciliata
AATTCACTACTCCCACTGAAGATCAGTCAGAAAACTAATTCACGACTTGCACTAGAGATCAGTCCGAAAGCTAGCTCAAGACTCCCACTGGAGATCAGTCGGAAAGCTAATTCACGACTCTCACTAGAGATCAGTCGGAAAGCTAATTCACGACTCTCACTGGAGATCAGTAGGAAAGCTTATTCACGACTACCACTGGAGATCAGTCGGAAAGCTAGCTCACGACTCCCACTCGAGATCAGTCGGACAGTTAATTCAAGACTCCCTGGAGATCAGTCAGAAAGCTAGTTTAAGACTTGCACTACAGAGATCAGTCCGAAAGTCAGCTCACGGCTCCCCTAGAGATCAGGCCGATATTTCATCCTCATTAACTTACTTGACGACTCGTGGAAAACAAAAACCGAACACATAAATTACGTCCAAACATTTTATTCATTTTAGTTTTGGGGAAACCGTCACATGTACATATATAATATAATCAACACACAGATCAACAACAACACCCGGGCTTCTTTATCCCCAGACCTGAATATCGCTGTTCTTATCAAATAACAGAGAAAAGAGTAATCTGTACACAGATGTCAAATCAGCTCACAACTCAATGGAGCCACTTTCAAAAGAGTATGCCATAGGCTTGCGACCTTTATACCCACGACTAATTCTTAAATTAACTACTGCTATATGCTATTTAATTGAATATTTGAACCATTTAAGCCATGTCCAGTCGCCACATAGTCGTCAAATGTGCATTGTTCCAGACAATACTGCGTAAAATACATGTTACGACAATGACAGTCAAATATGAATATAAAAATGGTTTTCATGCAAATGTGAATGACTTTCCCATTTCATGAACTTTTAGGGTTTTTTATTCTCACGATAAATTATGCCACTGTTCGACAAGCATAGTATGACATTTTGGCATTAATTGTGAGTCCACGTCAAAAGTTCTCAAAAAAGACAAAGGCAGCGCTTGAAGGTGGAACTTCTCTTTAGTCCAGACAATTAGAGTCGATCATGAAACCTTGAATTCACTTTTCTTCATTTCAAGAAGGCAGAAAGCCGCTGCTTGCTGACGATATTGGCGATTGGATATGGCCTAAACTTGACCTAAAATAACAGTGTCTAAATATTAAGTCTTTGGCACAATGGGTCGAGCTTACAGAGTTGTTCTATTAGTAGATGACCATTTCAAAACTACAGTGTATTTCCATGTTAACACTAGTATTCTACTTATTCATTGTTTTATTTATATTGTTTGTTAGATACCACCATAATACCACTAAGAAATATCTCCGTTTCAAGATTGCTAGTACTTAAAAGGACGGTCGTTTGAGTATGTTGTCTTATTGAATAACATACTTTAACTCTGTGTGCTCCAGCCACTCGTACAATGGGGGCTTTGTATGGAGGCTCAGCTGAAATAACGTATTTGGAGACCCTGTATGCTGTACAAGCGGACACAAAACAGTTTATAAAAAATTCAACTTCAAAATGGATACAGGTTTTGGATCAGTTATTTCATACACCAGACGGAGACATAATTTATTGCTAACTACATTAACCTTTGTATATGCGACATAAAATCAACACGCAAAAAGTGCGCAGAAAAAAGAGTATGTTAACAACCCAGGAGTCAGTAATGAGATCCGTATAGCATGATCCGATTCCATGAAAACAGCGATATGATCAAATTTGCATACATGGTCAAAAAGATTCAGCTCAAAGTCTCGAGTCTCTTTCACACAGCCAAGTAAAAAAAGGTTCGTCAACAACATTATTCGCTATTTTTCCGAGAAAAACACAGACAAGGTAGGATAATTTCACCTAGATAATTTTGCAAGAGACGAAAGTATAAATGTACAAGGAGTACACATTTGCTGTCGGTTCGGACTATCAGTATTTTATTAGTTCTACCATTAGTTACAGTTTAAACCGCTTTGCAGAAATGTCCTCAGATACAGGTGTGTGCAAAATGACAGGCCTCATTCATACACTATCAATAACATTGACTGGATCTATAGCTAGAACATTTACCATCACAGATTTCAGGCTGACTTCCTGAAAAACACTCTAAAAAACTTCTCTACTGGAATTCGGTATTTTAGACAGTTCATAGATTTTGGCAGTAAGCTATCCATGGTCATTGGGAATGTAATTAATTCCTTACCACCAAATATTATCTGCAAGTATTTTTTAATGGTAATAATGTTTTTAGTCTAGAAGAAATAGTCAATGTTTCAGCCAATATACTTTGATCCGATCACACCTACAGAGTGATGTCGGAGTCAACTGTTTATTATAAAGTATTCCCTACGTTAGCTAGAACGCCAGCTATAGCAGTTTGTGGCGCTGTTTTAAAACTAATTTTAACTCGGTTTGGCTTTCTCGGATTTTATTAAACTACAAGGCGTGTGGAGATAGTTTGTTGAAAAATTAAACCGTGTCAATAGTTGAAAGATGTAACAGAGTTTCTTCCCTTTTGTCACCAGGTGGCCAGATTTGTGAAGTATATTTTGGCGGTCACAACTGCAAAATGGGTCAATAGAAATGAGATTTTGTGTTTCAATCACTGATAATGATTTACAGAAACCGGTATTCCAGTCATGCTTATCTACAGGTTATGAACGCCACATAAAGGAGAAGATATTCAGGTAGGCAATATTGCCACCAATTGTGACCGGTCAAACCTGGCAATGCCAGACAATGTAAAATATTATAATGGCTACTTGTCTGCAATACCATGCTTTAAGTTGGAAGTGAACAGACAAACCCTCCCTTATGATCTGTTATAGTCATGATCTGATATAGTCTATATCCTTTCTCCTATTGTCTATACCGGAGAATTCTAGGAAAGTAGTTCAGTTCCATTCAAGCTGCGTTTGGGTATGACTTCAGATGGGACAAATTACATTAACAAAACCATTTGTCTTGACCAAGGACAACACAAAGGGGGCAATGAGCTACTTGTTGTTTATAAACAGGATCTAACCCTCTGTCAGATTGATTGATTGATTGTTAAAGGTCACTCACAGTTTGAAAGGAACATCACTACATTTCTTCTAAATAACAATGTACAGGTTTTGTAAAGTATACTGCTATTGATATAGTTTCTAATTAATTTGTCTAATTAATAATTCTTTTCAATACTTAAATAATCATAATAATAAATTCCATTTGCACAGTTTTCTAATATCACAATTAAATAAATTTCAATATCTAAAATCTGTAACTGATTATTTATAACTTTATAGAGACATTTGTTGTGCTTTTTAAAAGATGTCCTGAGAAATATTCACGAGAGCTTTATGTCAATTCTGATTTCCATTTTGTACAGAAGTTAAGAAACTTCAAACTTTTAATATATCATATAGCAAGGAGCTGACAATAGTAGGATAAAACAAACAAGAACAAAATTAAACAAATTTTGCCTTTTTTACATGTACAGATTGCCTTGGGCTGTATCAAGAGGCCATTTGCTCTAAGTTTGATATTGACTGCATACTGCACCATCTATACGGATTATTCAACATTACAACAACAACACATCTACCACAGAGAATGCATATACATACAGCGGTGAAAATCCTAAAACCCCAATGGTCTAAAAATCTATGACTAAATCTACAGCTAATACCAATACATATACAAGCCCCAAAAGCAGAAATGGGATCACTAAAAGCAACTTGATTGTACATAGATATGATATACATATATTTATATATATAGAGAGAGATTTTATATATATATATAGTCATAACACTGCTGCAAAACAGCCCACAATAAAACATAAACCTTAACAAGAAAAGTTACATATCAGGGCAGGCCCTGAAATAATAAATGGTAAAAATGTATTTCATTACTTCAGTTTTATACTCAAACTGACATTAATATAATCTTTATACAATAAACATCCATGACGTCTGAATGGCAGTCACAGTCGACATAGGGAGTGGGAATATGAAGGTTTGTACAATAATATTAAATAGAACAATGAACGTTTAATCAATGGTGGACAGGTCGAAAAAAAAAAAAAAAAAAAATAGAAAAAAAATCCATAAATACTTGTGACATAATTTACGGTTTGTCAAAAACCGTTTTTTTTTTACAATTTAAACTTCTGTACAGGAAATTTAATATACAGCGTTCCCTGCTCTGTATAAGGCAGACTTTACTCATCTAAATTACTGCCTGTATCTATTGCTTAAAAATTTGCTGTTGTGTATATAAAACAGAATGCTAGATCTACTCCCTCAACACATCTAATAACATACCTATGTGGTGCGTTTCGAAACTATCTGAAAAAAATAGTGGATAACAAAGGCTTTCTTCTTAAGATTATTCACAAAACATTTAATTTCACTTAACTTTAATTTTTCAATAAAAGCCATTCATTTGCAATTAAAAACAAAAACGTTGTAATAAAGAGAATTGTTCCTGTAGTGCTTTGTTTAAAAAAAAAAAATTCACTTAACTTTTCAATTAAATATTTTTTAAAGGTAATTAAGAAACACACCACAAATGACCTAAATGGAGTCAGTGAAAGGCTTTGTTTTATCTAATTAGGTATACAATATAAATCTAGAGATTATTGTGGATCTACAACGTATTACTAAATATTCAATAATAAGATAATATCACAGGTGATCAACAGTTGAAAGCCCTGCTTCCTGTCCAAATGATGACCAGCATTTAAAAATCTTTAGAGAATCACAAAAAAAAATTGAATTGTTCATGTATGCCATAAAAATGAAAACAGTAAATAAAGCTCATGGATCACTTGAGTTTTTTAGACAACAAAATATTGTATGCAATTTATTTTTAGCTAGTTTACATACAGTATGTACTGATGCAGTATAAATAATCCTAAGTGGCCATCTTGTTTTGCATTGGCATGATATTGTGTAAGGAAACAAATTCACCAAAAAGCCTTTCACTGACAGCAACTAGACAACATTCTAAATTGTGATAAAAATTCCCAGAAATGTCATCTTGCAGTCACATTTCTACCAACCTTTATCATCGTATAACTTACTACTTAATCTACCGCAACAATTCTATAAAACACAAAATAAAAATTTATATAAAATCCACTGTACAAAGTATAAAAAAAAACAAAACCAGTCTCTTAGACAACTGTAAATCTTCTGAGATTTTGGACACATTGTAGCCCCTCCTACACAAATGTTTACCCCTCTATAATGATCCACTCCAAAATTTTACAAGTTTTACAGTTATCTGTGTTGGTCCTTGTTGCTACCTCTAGGCCAAAAACAGTCAAAATGTGTCTTCATAGACAGTATAAAGTAGCAAAAATGTTTAATATTGCTTTATACACGGATTTAACAGCCAGACAATCTCTGGTAATTAGACTTGGCAACCTTGGTGATTTGAAAAAAAAAACAACAATATGAAATTCAAAAACTTTATATCCACTTCTACGAAAAGTGGATATTCTTTTTTCCTAACCTAATTTTAAAATCGTTTTGACATTGTGGATGAATTTCTTTAATAAAAAGCGGATGGCTTGATAGTGTTAAGTATACATGTATGAGAAGAGCAAATGGTGACAGTGAAATATTTGTATTACTATCAGATATCACATTTTATGCAGGTGAAAATGTCTTTTTGCATGAAGTTAAAACCTGGAGAAAAAAAATCTTAAAACTATTCTCAATGTTTATGGATAACCCGAATTATACATTGTGGGGCATTGTGCACAGGTATTTTGTGAAATAACCCATTTCTAAGTGTCTGTTCTCATGAGAACTTCTGTTAACCTGACCATACACAGGTGTAAGTTTAGTCAACTGAAGTAGTATGGCTTATCACGACTCTAGTAGATTATTCTGTATTTGAAAGAACATTTTATTGAACCCATTTCAAGTTGCACCTATCTGCCAGAAAAGTTTAAAATGGTGGTACGTGTAAAACTAAAAGACAATGGTAGAAATTGATTTAAGTATATTTTGCCTAGCTATGTTGGTTTTGCTAAAATACTACTAGCACTGAAGTATATAATTTGCTCTTTTGGCTATGCGTAGAGACAATATATTAATACATGGCATTCCATGGGATATTTTGAGGCAACACTTGTTCAGTTGAAGAGATTCTATGTTTTGAATATGCCAAACAAAATTCATACAAAAATATAGTCATCAAAAGAAACTGTGAAGGAAGTATTGTTTCAAAAGTTCCTTCCCTTGAAAACACAACATACATATTGTAAGAAGGTTTCAACTAGATCTGTGTATTGCTCCAGAATATGTTTTGCCAATAATGGGAAGAAGTACAAGCCGATTACATATCAAAAAACAAATAAAATATGCCGTAACAAATGAAGATAAAAGTGGGCAAAAATGTTCTAAAAACTACACATTCTGTACAAATCACATGGTTAAATATACATAGCAATGATATTAACATTGGACGAAAACACGGTTGACAAAAAATCAAACAAAACAATATCCTTTCCAAAAAGAAATAAAACAATTTCATAACCAAAATAAAAAAGAGACATGTGTTAAAAGGAGGGTGTAGCTGAAAAGCCACTTTTTCACATTATAGATAAAACATGTTCATTTAATATGACATATAACAATACGTCAAACAAGACCACTGCTATATATAAGTGGTGTAAATAACAACAATAGGGCCCCCGAGGGCCTCTCCTTGGGGTTTTATTTCGTGCATGGGTGATCATGGAACGGCAGGTTCGTTACTTTTCCAACAGAGGAGCTCAATGTTATGGGACTAAGAAAAGGAGACTTCGCCTTCAAAATTGACGGCCTAGACTGGAACTCCCGAAATTAGCCTAGAGAGAGAGAGAAACATATATAATGTTAGAGTCAGCCATACACAGCACCATTTATAGATTTGTTAAATACAGTTACACCACTAGGTTTAATTTCCAATAACAGCAAAGAATGATTGTGAGGGGAAATCTGAACACAACCCAAACATTTAACAGGGGGCCAGGGTGTCAGACATGAAATGAGCAAGATTTAGTGAAATGCAGCTCTTGACTTTCACCAACTGTTATGTGTCAAACGCTACTCACCGATTCATTAATTTGTGTTAACAGCATACTTAAGCATTTCCCTGATATGATAATGTTGCAGGCCTTTGAGGGTTTGTTGGACTGTACCTCCAAAATCCATGATTTCCACTGATAAGTTTAGCATAGTACAAGAGTAGTGTTATACTCCGAAGAACGAAAGACTCATTTTGACTTCAATATTTCGGCGTTTTATTTTGCCATCATCAGGAAAGTTATGCTTAAAATCTACTGCCCTAAGCTAGAAAGCCAATCAGCATGTTGCATGTAATATATGTGTACATTAGACTTATGAAGAAAACTATTGATTGATTGATTGCTGTTTTACGCCATGCTTAAAGGTATTTCGCTTATATGACAGCGGTGTATTCCAACTTAAACTGACACTAGCACTACCAAAATGTTAACTATTTAAATAATGTGGGAAAGTTCATCTTCCTCTAGTTCTTTTATATAAAGACATTGCCACTCCTCAAACAATCTTCCCTAAGCCAGAGGGTGACAATTATTAAAGATCTATTATAACTGGTTATACTTATTTTGTCATTTTAATGAAGCGAACAATCAATTTAAAAAGTTTTCATAAAATTATGTTTAAAAAAGCAAGGAAATAGCGTGAGGAAAGTGAAACTATTCTATTCCAGCCACGATACAAAATTCTTCTGTTCAAATATTATTTGTTTGCTACAGAATTCTAAAATTTGTATTCAGAGTGTTTATAAAGGAAAAGAAACTTTCATGGATAATTCCTATTATTCCATTTCAGTGTATGAAACAAATATGAAACACTGATGGATTTGCAGAACAACTAAAAACTAGTTTGTGCAAAATGTCTACCTCAAACTACAATATGCAATGCATAAGAAATATTGCAGCCTTTTCAGTGTGCTTTCAGGTAACTGTACAATAGAACTAGTGACTGAGCCAGGCTCTTACAGCGTGGAAACCATGCATTTTTTACAACTTTTATGCACTACGTTTAGAGTTTGAAATTGAATATTTTTCTTATGTGCATAATTGATATTTTTCACACTAAAATAGGTACATAATTTATACATCTTTTGCCCATAACATACAAAGAGAGTCCACAGCATAAAAAGTGCACAGTGCAAGAGGTGAGGAAAGGATGAGTAGGATTGATGTAGTGATGTTTTACCCAGTGTGTAACAATATTCATTGATATTTTGGGGGATATATTCCAACAAACAAAATAGTTCCATTACCACAACCATCAAATGTGAAATGTATTACTGTGTTACAAAATGTATTTTGAATAAGGGAATTATTGCATGGAAAATAATTTTGTTGGAAGACGAATAGATGGTTACATTTTTTAATGGTTTCTATCGATTTAGATTTTTTGTAAGTTCAGAACCAGCAACAAGAGCACAAGGGTGGAGGGTTTTAATAAGTTCTGAATGTTGGCCATTTACAGGTTTGCGTAAATACATGGGCAAGGAGAGGGGAAAGGTTAAAATACCTGCTGTTGATTGCTCTTCATCAGTCTTCAGTGGTAGCCATTTTGGAAACTGGTGGCAATCAGAGTACCCTGGTGGAGGGAAAGGCGAGGTCAAGGTCATTTGGTGAATGTCAAGATGTGTAAAGACGTGCCAAAACTACTATACCTATAAGCTAGTCTACACAATAACAAATTAAGTTATTTGCTGTCAGTAGTAATAGTTTTTGTATTAACATTAAAATAATGCAATTAGATATAACAGTGCAACGATCTTATTGGTTAAATAAAAATTGAAATTTTAGTAGAAATAGTAAAATTTAAAACGAATACATATATTAATTTTATTTCTAAAATGTCTTTAGAAATGTGTCGTTTTTAAAAATTTATTTCAGGAATAAGGATAAACGTTTTACAGGTGCGGTTAAGCAACTTGAAAAGACGAAAACATGTGAGAAATGGAATAGAATATAAACTAGGTTAGCATTGTGCTACCAAGCAAAGAAATTGGTCAATTTCTAGTTATTGGGAAAACTGGGAAATAATTGAGAGTTAGAGAATCTATCTAGACAAAGAGTAAAACAACATTTTGGAAAAATGCCAATGGAGGTCTGCCAAAAAATGCCTTTGATTTTACAAAGGGCAACAGCTTTCAACATTTGGTGCTGAAAGCCAGAATTTTTCCGAAGATAAGCTCAAAGTTTTCATTTTTAGAAAATTTGCAAGAAGCTGACCAGGACTTCTGTGTCATCGTGACAATTAAATAACAAAAAGACATCAACTATTGCAAACAGATTTCCCAAACTAGAAATAAGACTCTAAAAGGTATGGACAGGAACTAGAAAAATGAAAGATTCTACAGTATCATTTATCTTACACCGAGATTAGCGAATCCAGATGGCTGTGGACTGGCGGCCTGGACATAGCCGAGCCCGTCACCAGCCGAGTTGTACAAGTCGATGGGTCCAGGGCTGTTAGTCGGTGGGAACACACGACCATTGGCAGCGGGAGAGGTAGCCTGGGCAAATCCTTGATAGTTGTTCAACACAGCGGCAGCTGAAAGAATAAACAGAATAATTGATACATTAATAAAAATTTGGGAATTACTAGACAAAGATACAGGTTAGAAAATGATGCTGAATGTACAAACAAATTCAGACACTGAATACAGTGTATCACAGCTCTGATAAACAAGGTCAATTTTAAAATGGCAAAAAGTTTTAAATATTCCCTATTTTGCTCTGCAGCTCAACAATTTGGGGTTTCACAGAACACTCAAACTATACATACTATTTAATAAATATGTAAGGGCTGGACTCTTCCTTTTGAAAACTGATTGGTGCAAAAGGGAATTTCACTTATATGATGGCTATGTATCTCAACAATAATGGACACCAGCATATCCATTGATTGTGTATTGTTTTAATTAAGCTTGAAAGATATGTACATGTATGTAGATGAGTTTTCAAGGCCATTTTACAAACAGTTTCCGCCAATTAAAACACCACTGATGGAATGATTTCTTTTTTTACATGGTCACTGCGATTTGTTTAAATCTTTTAAATGGTTATTTCCAAAACCCAAAGCATCATAGCTGTTTAGATTTCGGAGACAACAATTCAGTGTCATAATCATGGCCTTTTGAAGTATTTGGGATTATTTAAAAAAAAAAAATGTCTCCGTGAGGATGTACAATCTGTTTGGAGAGTATTGGCCGATTCTAGAGAAAGAAGGGACACAGATTTCCATCTTCAGGGATCTTCATTGCACTAGTCTAAGCCCATGGTACAGCTATACAACGGGGCCAGAGCTTCATTTCACTTATCTAAGCCAATGGTACAGCTATACAATGGAGCCAGTCTTCAAAGGAGACTTTTCATTATTGTTACTTATCAATAGCTTCACTATCATAATTCCCTAATACATTTATTATATTTGACCAATACATCTCGCACCATCAGCTTTCTTTGACTTGTCGAAATCGTCTGGTGAAGAAGTTAGGAGATTTTCATCCTGAGACGTTACAACTCGACGCTGGACAACGCAACAATGAAGGATCCAAGCTATCGAGACAGTGATTGACTAGAAAGATGTCAGATTGTCACTACAGTGAAATCCCCTTGGATACGGTTCTAATTAATCAAACGATAGCCTCTCTTGAGACTCTGAAGAGATGCTTGATGATTGGCAAGCAGCCAGGCGTCACAATAGAAACACCTAAGGAGGAACGTGTTACAGGGAGAAAGGCTCATCAGACCACTCTACTTACAGACACTATCTTGGACTATTCAGTATTTGGGAACCTAGATGGTTCACAAGACCATTGAGATTTGTGACAAAGCCAAGACATTTCTTACTCTATACTCTCTTAAAGGCTTTTTTACAAAGACCCTATGTAGATAATCGTTTTTACACCAGCAATTCTGTAAAGCAATAGTACTGGTCTGTTTCTGAATCAAAGGCTGGATTTGTCGGGTTTTCTTAAAGTCAAGCAGCATCAGAGAGCTAGAAGCAACCACCAGCAGGCACAGACAGTTCAATACAAAACATATTGCTGGATCTTACATTTTCAGAAGTAAACATTGCTGAATAATTAAATTGGTTTTGATTTTAATTACTCGAAAAGAAAACAAACTGTATACCCACAGGCTTCTTATAACAAGGCCTGCGCAGGAACCACTGCACAACAAATCTAGCAATAGCGAACCAATTAAAAAGAATGATTCAACAAAAGTCATTTAGCAAAATCTTATCACTTCCGATAACAGGCTAATGGGGTTAAAAAAAAAAATGATTAACAGTAATGAACCTAATTGTTTTTCTTTTCAAATGTTCCAGTCATATAAATAAAATACAAAAATAAGTAGATTGACACACTATAAAGTGTTATTCCTGGCTGAATAGAGTGTGGACCATAGCGTTACAAAGTGTGGAAAACAAATGGAATTATTTGGGGATTTTTGGTAGGCATCCTGTTTATGATAGTGGCTCTTCCTGCATTGTTTTCACACATGGCTTCCATCAGGATTGTGCAGAGTAGTTGCCTCGTTACCCCAGATTCCTTCCACCATATGAAAGGTGTTGAATGGTCCCAGAAATACCTATTTATATCTATTAACGTCATAGTAGTTTGAGGCTCAACGTTAAAAAATACTACAGTCAGCTGTGTTATCCCGATAGACTTATAGAAAAATATAGTAAAAACCCTAATAAATATTGGATTAGTTGATTAAACACCCCGGGAAATTTCATTTACAGGTGACCAGTAAAAGGTTTGTGTGGCCGTCATGTAGGATGGAATTGATTGTTGTTTTACACCATGCTGAAGGGTATTGCACTTATAAGATGGCCGTGTATTCCACCAATAATAGACACTAGCACAACCAAAATGAGAAGTGTTTTTCACAATGTTGGAAGGTATATTTTCCTCCAGTGCTAAGTAAAGATAGCATTGCTACTCTTCAAACCAGCTACCCTTAGCCAGAGGGCTGTCATGTAAGAAGTAAATGCTTTTGGGAGACCTTTTGGTAAATCTTTAATGTAAGATAGGATGTCAGTTTTAATGCCAGGGTTAGGGTTATGGTTAGTAATATGATAACCATAAATCAGCATATATACACCTATACTAGACAAATCCTAACCTTTTGCTAGGGTGAAAAAAAAAAAGAACAAAAAGAGACATAGGTATGCTGCATCGGTACGTTGTCGTTGTTACTATTATCAATCAATACAGCCTTCTTAAAAATCTTAATCTAATAGCCTTTCACATTTCTAATATATGAATGCAATATTAAACTGTTGAGCAAATAAATTCTTTATACTAGTATACATTATTCTATCAATAATCGAAGATACAAGTACCAAAATATTCCTCACAATTATTTGGCTCATATTAAAAAATTTATTAAGATTATTGGTTTACAAAACTAACGATAACAATTTTTTTTTACTATGAACCTAATTAGGCCTATATTCAGGTTTTCCTCAATATGTAACATGGAAAGTTTTGCTTACTTCATAACATGTTTTTAGGTCGCGACTGTTTCAGTGTCCAGAAATAAAAGCCACGTTTTTATTAGGCTGACAACAATCTGCCACATACAGAGTTTTTATTTTAGATTCATTATTATAATGTATTATCTTATATCCATAATATTGTCAAACTTGGTAAAGAAACCTGCGTTGCTAGATCATCTGCCTTTCTTTGTGAAAAAAATCTTAACAATTCTATTTCTGAAAGTTTTGGGAGTAATGAAAGTATAAAACCATTATGTACTTTCCTTTGAAAATACATCTGTTAGGTAGAAGGCCTCCAGTAGCAGGGCTTCAAGCTGAGCATGTGACCTTATCTTCACAACTATCTCAAATCTAAGCTTATTGACCCTACTATAGTTTCTGATTTGGACTTTAGAAAAATCTTTCATTAAAGCTTATCATTTTCTCTCAGCTGGTATTTTTAATAAATACTTTTGAGTTTGTTACCTTTGCTCAGTTTTCTACCGCTGAATATTTTCTGTTAACGTTTTAGGGTATCTACTATAGAGGCCTGAATAAATGGGTACTGTTAGTTCACAGTTTAGAGCATATGTCTGATTTTAAACAGGTTACTCCATCTTATTTAAATGAGTACCTGCCCTTCTCATTATATGCTAATTAAGATGTGAAATGACATTAGGAAGGTTAAGCTCAATTAGTATTAAAAGTGTTTTTTCGGTGTCAACTACAGACATAAACTAATACTGCACCCTGAACCCCTGCCTAATGGTTAGACAATGTTAACCGAGGTTGTTTATGGCTTCAGTCCAATACACCACATTCTTTCACAACTATCCCATGACGGATTCTAACCATCTGTTGGAAATTAAATGGAATCTAGTTCACAAAAACTTAAATAAATTGTATTAGGAGATATTTTCTGTGAATTACAGAGTCACCAGATTTCAGAGTATTGATGGGTAATAAGTGTCAATGGTGTATGGCTGGCTGCTATCCAGGTGCAGAAATCTTAGGCCAAGTCTGTCTCCGCTTTCTGATTGGTTGACAACCTGTCTATGTTACCCAATGCTGGAGAAGGTACAGTATTTAAGAATCTGAACAGTAAGTTTTGTTGTTAAATCAGATAAAAATCATGTGAACATTCCAAGAATTTGCATGTAATAACACAAAAACCAACTCCTATATTGATCACAAGTCAATAACAGCTCCTTTTTTTCTTACAATGTAAACTGTGTTACCATATAGGGCACAGGATCCTATTTCAGTAAAAACAATTGTAAGCTGAATCCTTATACAAAATATACATCGTACTGTCAATGTCTAATCAAAGACAGCTCCTTGAAGACTTATAGCTTGTTTGTTTGATAGGTGTTTCATGCCACAGTTAATGGTATTTCAGTCATATAAGATGTGGTGATACAGGATTTCTCTAGCAAAAATCTGAGAGACCCTGTGCAAAAGGAAGCATTCTCCAACCGCTTGCAGAATGAAAGTGAAAGTGAAATGACTGAGCTTGAACTTCTGCTAACACAATCAATCAATTATTCGTGAATACATGTAACCCAAATATTGACTGTATAACACTTTTCACCCCATTCAAGTTCAAAGAAATTCAAAATGGTATGGGCAAAAAGAGAGGAAACCTCATGGAAACCACCCCTGCGATTACCTGTGCCACAACGTGTGGCTCACTCATATACCAGATAGTCAACATATGGACTTAATCCCGCGAACTGAATTGAAATGTAAGAAGGTTTGCAGTTTTTAAATCAGAAAACTGTTCGATATAGATGTTTATAAGTTTCTGTATGATTAGGTCCATCACCCTTGGAGACTATGGTATATACATCATCAGAAAAGCCAGTAAAATGTGACTACTACTGTATCAGTAAACCAGAGGTGAGCCCATCCAAAATCAACTTAAACACATTAAGTTAACTTTCAATCTAACAGTGACTGATTAACTGAACAATTCTTATTCAATTACTTGTTATGTTTGGCAATAAATGCTCAAATTTCTGGAAAATTTTCAGTATTAGTTTGAGCTGATTTTTGACAAACTCTCTGGAAAAGTTACAGAAAATAATATTCTTTAAAGTAAAATAGATTTGGCACTACATAGACAGACAACAATGATATATAAAAACACATTCATCAAGCAACGACTATGAAGAGACGACATTAGGTAAATAATGAGAAAATGCAAAGGGAAGTAGAATAGAAGTCTAACGATACCTGTGGTACGATGCGTGAAATCTCGATGCAGGGGTGACGTGCTTATGGGTAAGGGTGATGTGTCACTTCTTTGTATGGCTGCCAAAGCTGTACCAGCTGACCCATAATCCGCCCCAAAATAGGCAGCATTCGCAACATGCCGATCAGCCGTGGTTTGGGCAGGCAAGTAGCTATAACCAGGGAAGCCTAGTAGTAAAAGATGGGACAGCTAATTTAGCCCAGTTATTTCCCTTTGTAGGAAGAATTCAGTTTTAACCAAGCAGCAATGATTTTTTGCTGGTTTACATTACACTTTCAATTTAGAATGGTTGAATGAGAGATAATTACAAAATCACATCTATTAATATTATACTTTGGTTTTTCAAAAAAAAAAAGAAAAAAAAGAACTAAACCTTTAAATAGGTTTCAAAGGTAATGAATTTTATTCAAAATATGTCCTGCTGCTTGGTTTTTGTTTCCTCAGACATTTTTGTAGAACGTCCCTTTACAAATTCTTTTTGCTTCCCTGGTTGATGCATTGTGGGATAGTAATGGAAGTCACACGGCACACTTTTCTACATGCTAAATAAATATATGTACAGTAAACTACTTATTACAACTAGAAACTGGAACTACTTTGCAATTATTTTTTTAAGGAAAACTCTGCTACATGTAGTTACAAAAATGGTTAATAGAAGACAGAAATTTTGACAGAATGACATACTAATAAATTATTCTACATTGATCAAGTCTAAGAGGTTACACTTTAGAAAAGAAAATCATAAAACGTACAATACTAAGTAGAAGCCCATTAAAATTGTTTGATTTTGGAAATTTGAAAGAAATTATTACAGTGAAACAGCTATAATCATGAATCAAACCATGCACTATAAAAATACAGGTTAAAAGATTCTACAAAAACAAGGATTGATCTATTCTCTACAAGCAAGACAAGAAAGTGTGCGTTGTGATTTTGGCCACGCCATGCAATTTACCAAGAAATCTCTCAAAAAGTTTGTAAAGGAATTCATTTCAGCCAGAATTGGAAAAAATAAATGAGTACAAAGGCATACATATAATGAAAATTAACAACAAACTTAGCCAAAATATCAAATTTCACTACACAATATCAAATATTATTAATTGATTGTGTCCACAGTGTTATTTCCTGGAAAACATACAAGCCAAGCAGCTTGGAAATACATTAACAAATGAACCTGTTTGAAGGGGAGTTCTAATTTCACAATGATCTAATGGACCTTCAGAAGCTCTCTTTCAAGACAGCATTGCCAATTTATACCAACTTATTTGTCTATAATTAGGTCGATGAGTATCTGATGAAAACCTGAACAGGTGGAGGGACAATTGGATGAAATCCTGAACAGGTGGATAATTGGATATAAACCTGAACAGGTGGATATTGAAATAGAGAGACAATCAATTAATACAAATATTATTTATTAATGATTTTTGTTTAATCTTGCCATTGGCTTCCTTGGCATTGTACAAGCCAGAAGACTATGTATCCAGGCTTACAATTCACTAGTTAGTCCAATAATAAGGATAAGCAAAAACTTTTTTAATAAATAATATTATTTACAGTTTGCAATATTACTGGATAAAATTTAAATATTTTATTTGCTCAGTATATGATGGAAAGGTTACTTTCAATTTAGTGATGTAAATTGCTTGGTAATGTAAAAGAAAAGACATTTTATTTACACACGAAAAGGAAAGATCCACGTCCACAGGTGTTGTATGATGTGATGAGGGTGATAAGTATTAATATAGCTACTCTGCAACCAGTTAATCAGAAGCAATACTACCATCTAATTGTCAAAAAATCTGGATGGGTCAATAAGCAAAATTCTCATAAAAGTAGCAGAGGCTTGTTATAAAAGAAAACCCCAAAAAAAGGTGAGATTTAAAAACCCCAGAAAGCACCAATTTATACACTGAGGCAACGCAGGATTGGGAGCAACAATATAGCCAATGTTGTCATGGTTACCAGCACTCAGGGGTTGCCATGGAAATTTAAAAAAAAAAGATAGCTTCTCCACAAGTTCATAACACTCTCCAAAATAGGTTTCTCAGTTGTGATTTGGGGGACAGTGTACTGGTGGGATGGGTATCCGGTATAATGACTAAACAAGACAATGCACCCTGATGATACACACGCAGCAACATACAGAGATTATGAATTAGTAGAGGGAACACACAGAAAATACATTAGATTATAAGAACACACCATCCCAATATATGAAAGAGAATAACCCAGTGCTGCTATATGTACTTTAGTAAAATTCAAAATCACCCGTGAAGCAAAAAAGCACAAGTAAAAGATAAAGAAGTTGACAAACTACACTAGGAAATCACGGCTTCGGAGGAACGGTAGCTTACCCGGTGAGGCTTGCGTTAGCGCCGTGAAGGGCCTTGTACTAGCCCTGCCGCGAGTGGACGACCTAGCTACCCCTGGAGTAGGACCGAAGGATGAACCAATGCCTGTGTAGACAGACAGTTACACGTTTAGCCAGCTAGTATCATAGGAAAACACGTACTAGCAGTACCGCTACCCTATAACATGTCTTTTTGTTCAAAGAATTTAGGTCAAATTTTAAAACTCAAGTCAAATATTAATATAATAACTGAAACATTTTTGGGATCAGGTTCATATAAACTGTATCCTGATGGCTTAATTTGTCAATAGGTTCATTAATCAATAACGTATTCAAGGCGTTTTGTTTGCTTTTTTGCAAGCAACTGATGAAACGATCCAATTTGTACATCTTTTTTAAATTCAGTATCAAGCTGAATATATTTACTTTCATATTTTTCAAGCAAATATTTTAAGGCAATTTGACCTTTAACAATTTCTTTGAATAAAAACGTCATGTTTTCAAATCTTAGTTCAAATACTTTACAATACAAGTGTAAATTAAACTAAGATTGAAAGTCTTTAATAAAAACTGCATAAAAAAAGAGAAGATAAACAGAAAATCACACACAAACAGACAAAATCCCTAATTACTATGGCAAGGAAGTTAGTTAATAAACAAGCTGTGAAATGCATTGTGGGAAATCAAATAGCTGCAGGAAGAAACATTCCAAAAATTCACAAAATTAGTGCAAATCTGACTACACATTTAGAAAAAACACTACAGGATACATTCTACTTTTTGCTCTGACATTTTTAAATATTCTATGAAAGGAGTCAACTTGACCTGCCTTCCATCTACCCCGTGTTCACTAAGCATAAAAAGCCAAGCCCTATAAATTAGAATAGAGAGAAGCCGTAATAAAGCTTGGATAATTAAAACTTTATTCAGAAGTTTTATATAGAAAAAAACAGCTCGAGTTCAGCACAATGCATTCACAGTATTCAATATTGGTACAGATTGTTAAGCAAAAAGAACAATATTTGTTTAGAAAAATTACAATATATTCAGGGCCAATATTGTTTTACAGTTAATGTTGTAATGACCAGTAAACATAAGCGTCGGTGTAATACAAAAGAGGCACACAGCAATTAATTGGAGTACTATTAAGTGACCAATAGGTCTAGTGTACAGGAGACTGGTCACTATCTGTTCAGGAAATGGTCAAGTGTTCAACTTTCTCAGAAATGTACCTGGCTGAATACTTCCCCGCGTCACAATTATATACTTTTGCATAAAAACTCATAGCTAAAATAACACCAACTATGAACACTTTACACTTGTTTAATGTAAAGTGCCATTAGCAGAGATCAAGCCTAAAAGCAGTACTTATTATTACAAGCATACCCTCTTTCAAGCTTAAAGTACTTTTTTGGGTGGAGTGACGAAGCTATTTCTTAAGATTTACAAACATGTTGGCACAAAGTCCAGAAGGATAATATGTGACATAAAATACAATAAAAACAGCACCACAGTTACCTCCCTTTGCACCACAAACTCAAAACTATATCAATAACCCTTTAATAAACCTGGTAAATCCTCCGAAAACATGCTGAGTAATTAATACATTAATTGATTAATCACCAGCTTAACAGATAGAGTTAAATTCCATCCAAAGAATTAGAACTGTTCATAATTTGCTATAACATGTTTCCTGTTTGAATGTATATTGTGCAGTTGTGAAAATGTGTTACATTTGTTGCGTTGTCTTAATATGTGCCTGATGATTACCTAAAGGCATGTCTTACACAGATATGTATTTAGTTTATGGATTTTTGTACCTTTATTCAATTACCATGATGCCAGTCTGTTTCTCTCCTTAAACTTTTACTTCGGACTGTAATCCTAAACTTCTTAATGAAAAAATATAACTGTACCCTTTGATAAGTTCTACTTTATAAAATTATCCTTTCTCAGTTTTCAAGGTTTCCAATTGCAATATCTGAAAGGGGCTGGAGTCAAATTAAGTGCAAATTTGTTTTTCATTAATTTCTGGTTCTATGTTTTACAAATCCAGTTGTTTATAGTGACGTGTTAAGCTATATTAATTTAGCTGTAATATAAAATGTTTGATATCTTTGGTGAAAATAAAGTTTAGTATAGTATTGTTCACATATTATCGCTTAATGAATATGTATTGCCAATTAATTTATTGTGAAAAACACATTTAAATGTTGCATTGGACAAAGTGAAAGGCAGATATGTTTGGTGCATTGTTGTACATGTAATGACTTTATGTGTGAACAAGGAATGAGGGATTTTAAATATAGAAACAATATTTCTTATATGATTTGTAAAATAGCATAAGACATATTTGCGATCCAAGTTTATTTGGTATCTTCACATATTTTAAATTAATTGTCATAACATATTGAAGATAATCATTAAAAAAATAATAATAAAAAGTTCTGATGTGTTAAATTTC
>JAVFBW010033294.1:19593-39656 GCA_034783835.1 Mopalia ciliata
TTTCTAAATTTTTAAATTAAACCTATGACATTTATTAATAGTTTTGTCATGTGTTGAAAAAAAAAATCTTCCAAATATTTACTTATTTAAATAAGACTGCTTGTGGTGTATTTTAGGTTAACTCCCTGTCAACATTAAATATCTAGGTAGCTAATTTTGGGGATCAGAATAAATTAGTTGACAGTTTACTAAGTAAATAGTTCAATAATGTGCAAAGAAAGTTGTTTATTAGCCGGTTTAGTAAATTAGTATATGTCTAAATCATTTATTGTATAATTGATAAATGAAATAGTTCTCTGGAATATATACACGCAATGAAGGGTTCTATGAGGTAGGTATAGAAAAAGTTTTTTTTCTTCTGTAAGTGTCAATAAACAGTGAAAGTATGTTTAAAAGCTGTTGTAAGATTTGGCCTTGTTGGGGATAAAAAAAAAAAAAGTTCACAATCCTTTGGTTGACTTAAATTTGTAACTTTGTTTATACACTATTGTCTAGTGGAACGTGGGATATGCATGTCTGTCCACAAAGGACACGATATTTACAAAACCAGAATTATTAAACAAATTTTAAAAAACTTTCACAATGTCCGAGAGAAAATAGTGAGAATGAATACTATCCAAAATGAATGACAAAAAATTGTGAAAATAAATTAAACACAATAAGTGTAGGCCTACATATTTATCACAAATTTTTGGGACCCATAAAAAAAAACTTTGGGATAATTTTATGACAATTTGTTTTTAGAAGTTGACTCATGCAGTAAAACATTATTATAAGATATTGTCTAAAAATGGTGTAGCAACTCATTTCACAATAAGAGAAGATTTTTAAATAGCACTTTTTCTTTAAAATCAATCCAGTAAGCTCAAATGCCATACATTTGTCTAACTATTTAGAATAAATTAAATCAAAATGCTTTCCTTCCAAATTAAGCCGTATAAAACACTTCAAAGGCACTATCCAAATATACTCTCAACACATAACTCTTCACATTTGTGACATCCATATAAAGTTTCTAGAGCTATATGAAATGAGATATCGATTCTACTGAAATGGCTTGGCCTATTTTATGACAAACTTGTCAAAAGTCGTACAATGGAACCACCAAAAGCCACTCAAAAACATTTCTGTTGGGGTATTTCATCCTTTGGCACAGTGTTTTCTGATATGTAAACCCTCATGGGTACAGTCGTACACGGACAGAAAAAATATCAAAACAGTTCTCTGTGCATATTTCAAATTTCATATTAACAATGTAATATAGGATATAGCATGAACAGTTATTTCAATAAAACATATCTTATTAAATAAAATTATTTCATGATAAACAATAAATAAGATACAAATAAAAGTACATTTTCAAAATGTACAAGATTCAAAAAAGTCTATTCATTCTTGTAAAATAAATAACTTCCATACAATTTGGTAACCAATCCACAAATGGTAATAAAAACCATCCACCAAATATGTTACAGGATATAACAGGACTTCTCCGCACAGAACAACAACAACAATAAACACAGAGTTGGCCAATCAACTTCAAGATTACATATGGTACTTGACACTGACCAATGGCTGATTCATAAGAACAACTGGTCAAAGGTTAGAGGCCAACAGAGGTTGCGATATTAGTTAAATCACATGGCAGAATGTGATTGGTTAATACCCTAGGTGCCCTGCCTCTGGATACCAACAAGCTAATTGTAAGAGGTCCATACCTGGATAATAATACGAAAAGCCAGCTGTGTGGAACCCACGACCGTAGGCAGGATATGCAGCTGCCGGGAACCCAGCGGGAAAGAACCCTGAAAGTGCCGAGGCTGTAGTAAAAAAAGGGAAGAAGAACATATTAAATTAAATTAACTCATTGAATCAGGAGACAAACATATGATGCTTATTTCACAAAATGTATCATGATATATTTAAGGGTTTAACTGGTGGAATATATATGTAATGTCATATGAAATGATTGGAAAAAATACAAGAACATGTATACACATTTTAATTAAACAAAATTTTGTTTGAAATGAGCTGAAAGCAAAACATTAATATGTTTGTACATGTATATATCATAATCATCCCAAACCATTATCACATTTGGGTAAAACAACATGCATTTGCTAGAAAGCATGTAGTACTTTAAACAGATGCATTATGGGTGAAGTTTTAAACATGCGTCAATAATGAGAAAGATTGTTAGTGTTAGCATTAATAGGAATATATATATACAGGAGAGTTAACATCATTACAAAAACAACAGTCAATCTACAGGTGTCAAGAAACATAAGCTAGAGCAGAAATCAGAAGAGAGAATTCAGGGGTTTTTAGATTTCACAGTTTACCTAAATTAAAGCAAATGATATTCGAGGCTCAAATTTTTTTTTTTCAATGATAAACAATTTAAGTTATATGTTTATTTTTTTTATATATTTATTGGATACTTTATAATCGAATGCAAATACAGTAGTTAACATCACAATTAAACTGCTTGACAGATTTTTTTGTATGGGATAATAATTTTTTTTTAATGAATATTAAATTACTTTAATTTTTGTTTAGCTCTACCTGTTAACATGCAGGGTTAATAATATCTTAATTAAACATCAATTTATATGTAGTTAGATTAAAATATAAATATAGCATGCATTGAAAGAAATTTATCCAGCAATTGTTAGACATGTTTAAATTTTGGAGTAGGGTCATACTAGTGTTTTTATGCAATGCAATCATGGGAGACAGTAAATATGAATACAATACTTGTGACTTGTATGGTTAAATTTATACCTGAATGTCTTTATCCCTATGAATTGATAATTCAGACTATTATGAAATTTGTAAGCAAGGAAATTATCATAAAATGTTTTTGTTTACAACATGTCTGATATACACATTAGCCCTGTTTTTGTTGAAGAAGCGAAATAAGCTATAAATGAGTCAACTGAAATATTGCTTTGTATATCTGTGGATATATTCGAGGGGCCAGACTTCAAATTCTGTACTCTTTCAAGGGGCATAACTTTTGTTGAAAAATGGCAATAGATTCCTTCATGTCAACAGTTTTGATATTCACAGAAGGCAGAAATATCATGATTTTTAAAACCCACTGTTTTATTGGGTTGAAATTCAGAAAAAAAAAATTAGAACTGCATCTGCAACACTAGCCTGACATATTGCATGTTATGAAACTACAGGGAGAAACTGCCTGAGCACTATAATACTGTAAATATAGGGAATCGATTGAACAAGGTTATTCTGCTGCAATTTGGATGGGAATGTATCAAGTAAAGAAATTCAAACTTTAAATGCCAATTTTGCCAAATGACATGATTTTTTAGACTAAATTTATGAGAGTGAGAGAAATAGTTGACCTGCATGCCTATGAATAAAATTTGACTTTATAATATGTGAAAATCATGAGAATTTTCATGGGACATTGAAATGGACATCATATTTCTTCGCAACAAGACATGTTGAGGTGATTTATGGAGGTTGTTGTATATTTGGATAACCTTTGATTCTTTAGTGACAGAAATAGAAGAAATATAAAACTTTGATCGAGGCAGAGTTAATTTGCATAATTTTGTGGGATCATGGGAAAGTTAAAGACATTTCATCTGCGGAGTGACCTGTGTCAGTTAGCAGCTCTATTCGGCGAAGGTTTTTCGGAAATATGGATTGATCGTACTGTCATATCTTTCTTTCACGCTGGTCAGGCCTGCGTCCACTAAATCGAATGATGTTTGTGTTGTCATGGTAACCAATTCAAATAAATCCTTGGGTTATCTTGGAGAAGAAGTAATTGAACCTTGGTCTCCCCAATGAAAGTTAAGGACATGCCTTTTTCTCCCACTTCTCAGATATGTGTTTCTAGGTTAAATATACATATATGCGAGGCAGGGTTTTGGGTTCTATCTTGCCATCATCTCCCACCGCCAAACTAAGCTTAGACTAAGATCTATGTAAAGAAATTCTAGTTTCTTGCTGATTCCTTTGCTTAGTCTGGCCAAAACTCTGAAAGCATTGCCTTCCAAGATATCCCAAATAAGCCAGTGTGACAGACCAATTAGTTAAGGAGCTTTCACTAGTTACACAACATGAGTCCAGCCCATGCATATCAGTGGGGAATCACATGCATCTGGATAATTACCTACAGTACAGCAACACATGCTCTTAGTGGGGGAAAAAAACAAACAAATTTGTATGCAATTAGTGATTAGCCCAAGGGAACTCAATCTGTGTACAATGGTGTTTCTCAAACTAATAAAGAACCCAATTCTATCATTAAAAGAGCATTTTATTAATATTCCTTTAGCGTTTGCTGAACAAAATTGCCAGCCATAAGTGTATAGAGATCATTTAATAGATGGACTTTTTTAGTGTTGTTTGAAACAACAGACCTGCCTACTCTAGAAGGAATATTTGTGGAAAATCATTCATGTTTAGAAGTATTTTCTTATCATTATGTGTATTTTTGTGAAATAGCATAGTATTGTAGTTTCTGTGAGTATTTTAATCCCCTGTTGATGTATTCAAAATAAATTATGTGTACAAAATACTTCAGAATACACTGAGTAGGTAGGTTTAAAACAGTCGCTTACTGCTGCGCTGTAACCTAATATATGAATTAGGGGATCAACAGTTGCCAGAGATCATTAAGGTCAAAAACAGCCATGCACTGCACATAGGTACTTCTGCAGCTTCTGCTTCATAAACAGTTAAATATAGAAAGCTAGAAGAAAGTAAAATGAAAACAATCTCATGCAACAAAAAAAAAAACTTTCAACATGCGCTCTTTTTAATGTTCCACAAACAACTTTTAATCAAGAACAGCTTTGCAGAAAAAGAACTTCCTTAAATTGTAAAGGTTTAATCAAAACTTGTCATTTAGATGAGATAACGGAATTTAAATTTTTTGGCAATGTAGCGGACTGGAGAATGTTTAAAATGTTTCTAAAATCACTGCACATATAATATGCTAGTTATCTTTAATCCACATAATGGTAGCTTTAAATCTTGTGTTCAAATGTTAAATAATTAGACCATGAAAGTACCTGCATAAGCCCCCAGCTAATAGTCTCGTTACTTCTGGTAAAGCTCAAAACTCCTCATTTTTTTGTGTGTAGAATTCTTGCAAAACAGGTTTTTGGGGCGTTGATTTGAATTGAAGGATTTCGTGTATTTGACGTTAATGCGTGCATCACGTTTTAACCCTTTCATTCCAGCCAATCGATTTTGAGAAGATCACATCAATTTTACATAATGCTTTGTTACGTGAAATGCCAAGGAGCATGCAGTTAGTGGAAATAAAACACATGATTAAGCACATAAAATTAAGCAAAGTTAAAAAGAGAAGCGTTAAAGCGGAATTAAGCTGTGCAGGAAAAAGGCAGCGAGGTTAGTTTAAAGTGAAATGATGATGACAACTAGTACAGCCGTTAACATGCATTGAGGCAATAAAAGTGTCAAGCTCAAATTCACCCATGCACACATTTGGGAGAAAATGTTTTGAGGTAAAAAAGACATGTTGAGGCCTAGGAGCTTCATGATTACCAAAGCGAACAGATAGTCACTATATAGGCCTAGAAAATGACAATTTGGTCAAATTGACGAAATTGCAATAATTTAGCCATCTTTGACGGCTTTTTTTCAGGATTGATGCCTATTGGCACACACTATGTATATATATCAGCCTATTGACAAGCTGTCATGTTCGCCATGGTACGCATGCTGACCTAACACCGATGAGACAAGCAAAGTTTGGCCATTTTATCGGGGCGAGATATATGAACGAAGGGGATTCTCACTCCGCGGCCTGAAAGGTGAAACTTACAGAGCTCTGGCAGAATAAGATCGGACTGTAAATCCCAGACAAAGTCACCTTCCTCCGTCACTATAGAATGATTAGAAAAAATGGATTCAGATTCAGTGAAAGAGTGATCCGTAAGAAGCCAGTGTTTCCCAACATTTTCTTCTTCAATTAACAGACCACCCACATATTAACTAGTTAAGTCATTGAGAGTAGAGGAAAAGATTTGATGGAATAATACGTCTCATATCCTTCAAATTACTTGTTTCAGAGCATCTCCATTAGTTCTACCCTGACAGCAGAAAACAAAATATTCATGCATATTGTAAACCAACATCTATCCGGGAAGACAATTTCTTTGTGACATTTTCTTCAAATTTATTAAACAAACAGGGTAACTGACAAGCTGAAGGTACCCTTGTTGGGAATCACTGGATTCATAAATAAAGATGCCACAGATTATTGCATACGATGTCGTTCTATTTCCTATTCATTTGTGGCCTGCTTGTTGTTGTTGTTGCTGAAATCTTTGCTCAACATTGAGTTTGTTTTAACTCAATATCAAAAGTGAAAAAGGAGAAAATTTATCCCAATGGATACTTTTGTCCACTAAAATATATAAATTGTTCTTTGCTCTACCATCTGGTAACGAAATTCAAAAGCAAGGACATCTATAATGATAAATTTGGATTATGCGTGTCAACGGCAAAGAAGCAAATGTGCTTTAAAGGTATGCAACTACTTTAAATACAATTTTGCAATGGTGAAGAAAACTAAAGATTTCCCGAAATGGAATACTACATGTTAAAGACACTACAGTACTTCTTTTATACTTGAATAAAGATGGAATTGTGGAGGAAAAAAAAGGAATTAGTAGGCCTAATTTAATGGTTAAATGAATAGAATGGATCTATCCTATTTTTGTCGAAGAGATCTGCGATGCACACCTCTTGGTAATTATCGCTTAGATTGTGGGGTTTCTACAAGGTATCTAACGAGGCATATGAGCAACAAAGTGACCTGTGAAGGAGGCGTTTTAAAGAGGTACAACAATACAGCTAGGGAGGTACAAAAAAACTGAGCGATTATTAAAAGAATCACACTAGAACGGTAAATTTCCAGCACCTGAAGACATCTTGAACTCACATGCAGCATATAGAGAGTCCTAGTTTTGTGCTCAACGGGACCAGATTCACTAAACATTGCACGACAAAATATGAACACAAAAGCAAACTTTCATTTTTGGACGATGTACTAGGCTTAACTTTTGATTGGTTGATCAGTGTTTAATATCACACTTAAAGGTATTTCACTTATATGATTGTGATGTGTCCCAAAATCACAAATCGACCATGAAATGGCTCTGTTCTGTTGGAAATTTATGTTTCTCCAGTACTAGGTAGAAACCGTATGAACACTCTTGAAACATACTCGCTTTTGGATTGTTTCATTGGGGTTTAACGCCGTAATTGAAGTTTTTTCACTCACATGAAGACGTTACTAGCCTTTTCCAAAGAACCTTATATTCTGAACCTGTGTGAAGGTCACCATGTTTATGTTATCAGCACATGAATCATTTCACTGATTAAGTATCATTTATAGTCAAATGCTTATTTTGTTCACAAATTTTTAAGTCGTGTAATGCTTACTGAGACTGGTCTCCAATGCTTGGCTATATTTGGTGTCAAACGGTGTATACCAGTATATAAAAAGATATACCAACAAATACGGTAACTAGAAAACTCCGCGATAAGGCTGTCTAAACATAGCACTCCACTCACAGGACAAATTGCTAGCCCACAAACATTTTATAGAAAACAGCATCAACAACTTTACCATTGAAGAATTACTTCATCAAAAACAAGGCTACTGAACAAATAGATGCCCAAATTCTACCACTAAAGTATATAGGGTCTTAAAAGCATGCAAAGTCTGTTGCCATGGAAATGGATGACAAAATGATGGTGATGAATTTTGACTGGTTGTGAGGCCCACCACTCACCATAGGCACCTCTTGCAATGCCTCGTCCTCTTGCAATATTGGCAGCACTAAGCATAACTTCTTTGGGCTGGGCTCGCTTGCATTCTACCTATAAACGTAATGAAAATGAACATGAACAAAACAAATAAATATTAAACGTGCAAACCCTCAATTTTAAATTAGAAGGGTAAAAATGTTCTCCGGTTTCTCATTATCTGAAAGCTGTCCTGTTTAAGACCCGTGATTCAATCAATCTTCATTATCAGCACAATAAAAAGCAATAAATTCTAAATAAGAAACTTAATCAAACTTTAAGATGGATTTCCCAATGATCTTGATTTGAAATATATTATTGTGTTCAGGGCTATGCTATCTCCATGCAAATGCCAATAATCTGTATTTATTGGGTGTTCTTGACCAGGAAATTCATTTGAATAAGTGAAATTTTCCTGCGAGAAATGGCTATGGAAACAATTATTTCAATTGCTGCAATAAATCTTATGACTTTAAGGAAAGACTTCAAAGCTGGTTCAGAATCTGATATTTATGACAGATCTTTTTTAAAGGAATTGTAACACCTTGAGAAGTAGGGCCTTCTAAGTAGATGGGCAATTTTTCTTTGGCACGGCTTATCAATTTATTTCAGGTTGCCAAGATTAATAACTCAATCTAGAGTTCTTTATTTATTTTATTCTTTTTTCTTCTTCTTGTGCCATTCCACATATCTGTCGGTAAATTGAGAGTGTAATATATCAGAATGGTAATGAACTGGCAACGGGTCACGAGGTACTGCAGCAATTTGCCAATGCTGAAAAGGATTCCAAACAACAAAGCCATTTTCCTCTTCTCGAAATGACAACTGTATTATGTCCTATGCAAGAGACTGATTACTATCGAGAGAAAAATGAAGCCAGAAGGAGCTTCTGAGAAAACACTTAATGGGTCTTAATTAACTACTGTGGGCAATTAGCAAAGATCTAAGATAAATTGTAGAATGGAAAATTGGTTGATATAAGGCATCTCCTTTAAATTGTCCTCCATCTATTAGGAATCAATATAATGTCCGGGGGTATGAATATATCAGTGGTACAATCTAACTCAACTTCTGTAGCACATCAAGTATTCTCAGCTTACATAAGTAATGACAACATTTTAGATTTCAGACTGATAAAGATTGATTGTTTAATTAATTGTTTTTTTTTTCATAGGGGCTTCAAGGCATACTTTGTTTAACTCCTATAATGGTAATAGATGATTCTACCTGTGACTTCCCCACACATTGACAACACATAAGATACAGTGACCTTACATGAAACACTTGACAATGGTGAAGATTTACAAAACACCATTAGACCATCCCTTACCCTTACCCGCACATCGGAATAAAAATTTGCTTGATTTGTTTTTAACATCGTACTTATAAGGATATTTGAACTTATTTCACTTACAAGATGGCATGCTTTCTATGCTACATATAGGATAATAACTGTTTTACTGCCCGTTAGTATTGTGTAATGAATAAGATCTCGTGATACACATATTCTCTCGAACAATAATATATCTCTTTGTGGTGGCTGTCTTTAGGCGGAGTTCTTTGATCGGATTGTTACTTGCCATTCACTATTCAGAATAACCTTGACTGAAACCCAACAAAACATGCACTCGTTCATCCGGATCAATTATAAGCCAAGTCTTTCAAATTCTTGAACTTCAAATGACACACATGTTCGAGTCACGTAGATCCAATTAGATCAAGTTTGATTTCGGAACTTTTAAGACGCATTGATCAGAATTTTTCATTTCAACGGTTTCATTAAAGATAAGAATGGCTGTATGTTCTCAGAACTTCAGGGTAAGAATGTAGTCATGATGGATTTTTGTGAATTGGTGATTTAGATTGTTTGTTTGATTGGGCTTAAAGCCATAATTAGGGTTATTTCACTCACATGAGGACATGCAGCCCAATGGGTTTCTGTATAGTCACACTGCCATGGAAAACCAGCATTTAAAACTCACTCTTGTATGAATGTTGATACTTGTGTAAAAGTGACATAGTGCTAAGTTGCTTACCATTTTCCCATTAATCTCATGGTAGTGGATATTACAGACTTCTTCCACAGTGTCTTCCACCTCAAATGTTACAAACCCAAAGCCTGTAAAGAGAAGAAAAAGTAAGATATAGGTTTAATACATAAAGATATGTTATATATATTCAGTGCCTCACCAACCAGGATCAATACCAGGGTTGATTAAGTCTACAGGCCAATTAGATCTCATCGAATTTGATAAAATATGTAATTCTACCCAAATAAATTAAATTTTGAAACACTAATATTCAATTTCGTTTTTTTTTGGCTTATTTTGGTAATGATCTCTATAATCCCATGCTAAAGTAATTATTCCTCAAACTTGATTGGCTTCTATGACGAGATAGCCGATATTGGTAAATCGTGGCTAACAGTGACAAGCTTTGACAAGACAATATTTAACTATGCAACTTTAGGGAGTAAGACACACGCAGCTCATTTCGGTTGCCCCTGAGTCATATAAATGAAACCCCCTTGGGCAAGGTGTAAAAAAATCAATCCATCAGCACTTAATTGTGGAGTTACTCTGAATATTGGTACTGCAATAATTTTTAATGGATTACAGAACTGTTACATTGGTTTTATTCAATAGTAGGCTAGTAGGTTTGTATTATAATATATCTGTTTACAAAGAACCAGAACAAATACACCAAAGCCATTTGAATGTACTTCATTCATACAAATGAAAGTACCCTATAACTTCTATAAGTTGGGACACTCTAATTTTGGGACAGGCCACAGCATTAACATGTAAGACCCCCTGTGGTAAAAACCTATTTCTTTATCCCAACTGCTAGAAGTTATAGGGTACTTGAACAAAACAAAAAATGTCTGAAAATCTTTGAGCACATGATATCTCTTCACTACATACATGTATACAAACACTTCCTGCACTCAAGTGTGTACTATCACACCATTCATCTTTCTTACACACACCTACATTAAAACCTGTTGTTTTAAAGAAATCTACTCTATGAATACATATAACAAATTATTTTTATTCATATAATTTTTTTTTCAAAACATTGCCAGCCCCTTCCAAGTCATATTACTGTATTGTTTAATAAGAAGACTATAACATGACGGCACAAATTCAAGGAACATAAAAGTTCACATTCCATATGCAATGTACTAAGTCAATCGGACAGGTTTTAAGAATGTGGGATACTCATTGGGAATATTATCTACAGATTAACTATTTTTATTTATGAACTATTTTCTGTAGAATGTGCTGTAAAAGGTTGCTCAGAAGAGGGCTATACTGATAAAGGCTTAACAGCTTCTATCAGCTCATATAGGCCTATCATCCCTATAATACCACTTAGTGGAAGCTTTATCAAAGGATTTTTTCTTAAGAGAGCAATATTCCAATATAAACCCTTCGCTTCTGTTTCACATTCGATTTTTATACATCTATTCTCTGGTAACCATGGCAACTCTCCATGTAGGCTGAGGGAGTAGATTCCGACACACAATAGACAGTAGCGGACATGAGCGTAGGAGATCGCTTGCTTAAGTCCAAAACGTCTTATCGGGCCAATGTTTACAGCGGCTCTTGAAGAATTCAATCTTTGTATGGGCTTTGAACAAGGCTGACATTACCAAGGCAATTGACCCATCTACTACACATATCATCAGAAGGCTGCCTCAAAAACACTAAGAGAATCAACAAGAGTTATGTCCCTTACCCTAGTAATGTTAAGTGCTACACTCTTTCCTCTTTCAAAAACCTTATTAGAGACAGCACTGATAATCAACTCCCCCACTGCTAATACAAATGTACTTAGTGTAATGAAAAATATTTTTTTTTAGTAGAGGTCAGCTGTACTGACCGTAAATAGGCCAACACACAATTATGTTTATTATCAAAGCTGTCTGAATAACACATATTAAGTTAAGACCGATTCTTAAATTAAATCTTTATTTCTGGGAAGATTCAATATGGTCTAATTTCTAAACAATTTCTGAGAAAAGGTAATAAAAAAACCCTGCCGCTGTCCAGACAGTTTCAAATATATGTTTGAACAATCCCGAATTATGTGTAAAAGTCATCCATGTAATGAACTTTATTTTTATTGCCACTGTTAACAGCTTTAGAAAAGCGGACCTTGTATAGCACAAGAGGTGGGTGTATGGAGGCCTATAATGGCAGCCATGCTCAACTCAACATTTTTTTTCATGATGAAATGTTGAGTTTTTTTCCCATTTGAATTGTACAGGCAATCCAATTAATTGTGAATAATGTGGCTATCTGGAATCAATCAGAGAAAGATTGTATTTCACTTGTATTTCTTCTATTCTTCCTTGTGAATCAGTCTCTATAGGTTGTTAACCCTAAATTTGGAAACCTAAACCCTTGCCCATTCCAACAGGAAATGAGAACTGACACTGAAGGCAGGAACTTGGAAGAGGTACCCAAAGTGGCTTAATTATAGAAGAGTACAGGGTGCTGCCAATAGTGTTACAATGTTTACATAAGATCGACAGACAAGCTCCTACTCGCCTTCAACAAATTTATCTCGGTTTCGGACCTTTTTTTGGCTTTCCATTAAAAACAATCCGCAGAGCACCATGAGTGCCATCAAATACTGCTTTCATGTGTTGGAACTTCAAGCTGATGTTTTGATTTCCACAGTCTGATGAATTTTTAGATGCCAAGAAAAGTATGTGTTTGGAGTACACAGATTTAGTTTAGAGGCTATAATTCCACCGACTGTTTATTCAATGATCCAAAGAGCTACAGCCATCATAGAAAGCTATTAACCCTTGGGCGCACATTTCATCTTTTCCATGTCATTTTTCCCAAGCAGCACACATAGATTTAGCAGGACTGACTTTGAAGTCTCACAACATTATGGTGCTATTTGCTCAGTGGATTTTGATGAGTTCTTCAACGTCTAGAATTTTGTAAGGGGAACTGAGAATCAATGGGGGGACCAAACAAATTTCAACAGATCATTGAGAAAAAAAACCCAGGTGCCAGTGATACTGTGCCGACTAAGTCTGGCGCTAGAAATCACCCCAGTTGTACTGTTTGCCTTGAACCAGACAAGTTTCTGCCTGGCCAAATTTTCCCTGACAAGATCAGATATGACCAGGGTGTCGTTTTCCAGGCAGATTCCTCATCTCAGAAAAGCCCACATTAAATCATTTCTAGCCGCTCCATCGTCCTGTTGACATAAGCAGATCATTACTTACACGTCAGCCTATCTTCACGCTCAGTGACATTTGCATATCTATAAGGGACAACTATGGATTGGCCGCAAGCAATCATAGAGAGTTAATACTCCCATGTATAAGAGATAGTGCTATCATCACAAAACCACCAGCTATTTTCATCAAATTATTCACCCAACCATAAATCTGTTCACAAATCATAAAGACTATCACCCATTTTGAATAAACACGACAATATTGCAAATCACACTAAGAACCAATCCCATCAACTACATCTTTAATCAAATGTCTCCAAATGTTTCCAATAACTCAATAAAAATCGCTGAAACATTAACAAGGCAAAGATTTTCAAATACCGTAAATCACCATCATATTCTGAGGTATATATTGTATTTTCAGCACATATTTTGCACAACAAAACATTGACAGTTTTTAATTTGACATTGTCATGTATGTCCATCATGAAATAAAGATTACAGTCATGTTTCATATTTGCCACAGACATTGATTCTATAAGGCGGGGTCATTCTTAAAGATCTGTGTAATATGTACTGTCTGGTCAAAGGAAATAGCCCTTTGTCAATGCTATATTAGAAATTGATTTCTGGCCAGAATGAACATGGCAGGGCATTTTATAAGGGCGTCAGTGTCTGGCGTCCAAATAAGAAACGGGACTGCTAGCCAAGCGGATGGCCAAAGCGCAAGCTAAGATTCCGTCAACAGCCTACTAAAAACTCCTCTATAAATGCCCACCAGAAAATACTGTAGAAAATTCCTCAAGTTTCATTTGATTGATTCTTTGATAAGTGTTCTACACAATATTTAGTGGCAGTTCATCGAAGAATAAAATATTAGAAAAAGCTGTTGATTAACTGATTTGACCAATGGATGGTTTAAATAATAAGAATTTTTTTTTTTGACTGATCCCAGAAATGAAGCTGTGTTTCCAAGAAAATAGTTAAAGATTTAGACTATTTACCACAACCCAGAAGAAAAACCCCATCAAAACCATCAGTATTTTGATTGTCCAGTTTAATTCTGAGATTGTGGACGGAGATGGACAGTCACATCCACTATCTTTGGAATTGTCTTTGAGAGAACCGTCTCAATAGATGAGCCTAGGACGCATTTATTCCGCCAGATCAAACAGAGATAGGAGAGCTAAATTGAGGGCTTGCTACCTCTCTTCTTCCAATGTCTCAAAGGCCCCAATGGACATCAATTAAGGAATCAATCTCCCTCAGTTTTATTTTCTCAGACGATCCTATTGACATGGCTAGAACGAGTGGAATCTATGGCGACTAGTACTGCCACCTGGTAGCCTGCAGGATCGAAGCACGATGTGCCAACTCCGACAGGTCCGAGTCAAAGCAATTCTCTGAGCACAGAATGAGTTTATAAAGGAGCCGTTGGACAATTCTGTCAGTCACCTAATACTAACAGCTTCTTTCTCACATTTCCCCTCCGACAATCGTTTTCCCCGTTTCGCAAACTGTGAGGAAATTATTACAAGGTGAAAACAAGATGCGGCAAACATTGTCCAGCTGTGAATGTCACACTCACTATACTTGACCAGAATTTTGATGCTAAGAATAAACCATGCTTTAATAGATACACTGCAGGTTAACAAAATAAATACACCATTAACAAAAATAAATGATTCTTAAAACAAACACGTATGCAAGCCTGTGTAATACAACCAAGTCACAAACACACAATATATTAATTGGTGTTTTACTCAAAATTCAATAGGTATTGTTATATAATGGTGATGTAGTCACAAAATCACACAAACACAAAAACCATAAAATGTTGAAATTTTTTACAGTGATGGAATTTATTGTTCACTTAGTCATAAACAGAGCAGGACTACACCAGTAACATGGTGCTCTTCATCTAAGGGTTGTAAGACTAGAATGTCTTAAACACCAATTATCAGTATGTAAATAGTGTCCGTACATTTTCTCCTTCTAATCATCTCAAAATCTTATATTAATTGATGTTCCTTCAGTGCTTAGCTAAGAAAACATGATTTAACTGACAACATGCTTGTCTTTGTCAGTGGCCTGTTGATCATTATATATACGTATAAATATATAAATACAGAAAACCTAGCCAGAGACCCCAAGTTCCAATTGTGATGGAAAACAGCAAAAAAATAAATAAAATATTCTGTATAATAAAAATGTATCCAGAAAGAAGTTTCAAAATGTAAATCCACGCTTCATGAGGTTTCTATGCAGTTTGACAACTTGGTTTAACAGCTAGGTAATTGATATGCAGGAAAGTACTTGTATGTTATAATTTACAGTATGCAACTATTATACAGTCCATCTCACACATAACCCATTCGGAGGATTGAGTACCCACATGGATCTAGCAGCCGCACTTTGATTTCAATCAACAAAATGTGTGTTCTGGAGACATTCAACTTCAATCATTTGATGGGAAATGACACACTGAAAGCCATGACAGTAGTCATAGCTCTGTGAAACAGAGGGAGATATCTACATACACAGTCGAAAATAATGCAGGTGAAACTGACACAATATTGCTGAAATCTGATTTCAAATTGAGCATTTAATTGAGATAAAAATGCATTGTCTACATACATACAGAGAAAAATTATTCCCTGTAGATTTATTTAGCAGGGGGATAATAATAAATATAAATAGGAAAAAAAGATGCAGGCAAGGAATTTGTATGAAATGTGTATGAAAGTTGAATATTTGACTCGTTGCTTCTAGTCCAGACTATTCAAGTGGAAAAGCGGAGTGATGAATTGGTGGACATTCTGAAGAGTAATTGACCGTTATCCACCATTATGGAAGCACTTTCAAGAGACTTAACCACTGGCCATTATGGAATTTGGTTGGATTCCGCTGCAAGCCCTCGTCAATTTCCGACGTCTCTTACGATCCCGGCACGCCTGTCACTGGCCAATCAACTAAATGTGCAATAGACGACAGGTAGAATCTCTAAGGACATCGTTGGATTTCTGTCAATGTGATCAATGCAATCAGCTTTATGTAGCAACAGACGCTAAGCGGGTTTATGGCCCCTTGCATATTAATACGGTTATCATTCTTATAACACCTGGCTTAATTACTCTATGAAATGAACAGCTCAAATGATCCATCTTGTGCTGATCATCAATCAATCATAATAATAAAATTATCATAAGACATTTAGGAATAAAAGAATAAAAATAAAACGTAATTTTAATGTTAAAAATATTTCAAATGTCTTTTGTTTGGCCAGTACCATAAACTTTGTAATAAAATAATAAATAGAAAGAAAAAAAAAACCCAAATATTTTGAGATATTTCATATTTGTTCTTAACTTCCTTATTAGAACACTTAATTGTGTAGCGGTTTTAAGTATTGGTACCTATCTTGTTCCAATGCAAAACACCTTCAATATTTACTAAACCTTTACAGTTTTTTTTAAAATGTTTACTAAAACAACTTGGCAGACAGAATTACAATAAGCACTAAGATGTACTTATTGATAACCTATTCAATGAGTAAATGTCAAAAGTCAAATTGATCCGTCCCACCTGCACATCAAACTATAAGACCAATACAGGTAATAATCTACAAATAGAGTAAAACAAGAATCATGGTTGTTAATACAGATGACCGTGGGATAACCAAAATATGTACAAGTTCCATAGGTGTTGTTTATAAAGTGGGTGGTGGGGTCAATCTGAATAAGTGATTCTGTGATAGAATTACACCTTTATGAAAATAAATGTTTAGTGGAATAACGCCATGTTCAGTAATAACACTAATAAAAGATTGATTGATTGATTGGTGTTTTACGCTATACTTAAGGGTATTTCACTTATGTGATGGTGGTGTAATCCTCCATTAATTGACATTAACACAAACATAAATGTGATTGATTGATTGATTGATTGATGTTTTATGCTGTGTTTTCTTGTATTTCTTTGTATGGTGGCGGTGTATTCCAACAATAATTGACACTAGCACAAACATAAAAGTCATTAATTTTTGGTTTGATAGGGACATGTTATATTGTGTTTGCATCTGGAGATATACATCATGGCAGCCTGGGGTTAAAAAATAATATTTGTTCAATTATTTGATATTTTGAAACAATTTCTGCAAATAGCAACTGTGTCTATTTTCTGACTGGGGAATTTCACTTCTTAGTATGCATGTCCTGAAGATGCTGTAAACAAACCAAATGTTGTTCTATGTGCGTAAACCATGACAGCTTTGTGGGTGAAGTCTGACGCATTCTGCAAGAAGAAGAACCACTCAACATCTGGTTGTCATCAGAAAGCCAAGCTGGTGCAATTTAGAGAGTTACCAAAACTGGGCCAGGCAGCCATTTTGGAGATGTCACTCAAAAATGACAAGTCAGATTGTGTGTTATGATTAACGGCGGAGTAACACCTAACAAATTCAATGTTAAACCCACAACCTCTTCATTTCCACTTGTTTACTTGCCATTCCTGAGACCCTATATTTCACAGAGAAGGTGTGAGGATGGGAAAAGACGTTCTGTCAGAACAGGCAACTAAGTCCCAAGGTAAAGAGTTGATATTTTTTATGGTGCAGGCTCTATGATTGGTTGACTGATTGATTGGTGTTTTATGCCATGCTTCAGGTTATTTCGCCTATATGACAGCCGTGTATTTCAGCAATAATTAACACTAGCACAACCAAGATGTCAAGCATTTTAATAATGTTGGAAAGTTAATTTTTCTCCAGTGTTAAGAAAAAACAGCATTGCCACTCTTCAAACAAACTTCCCTTAACCAGGGGTTCCTCTGATTGGAGGTGTGCTGTTCTGTGACTGAACACAGGTCAGTTAACTCGAATCTAAAGGTGTAATTGTAGACAGACTTATATCAAATCGTAAAGACAGCGTTTGGTGGATGTGCAAATAGATTGATTTTTAATCAAACCGTTTCTCAAACATAACAAAACACAAAGGATAATGCTACTTTTTAAAAAACATGATAAAAAAACAATAAAATAAAATAAATAATGTTTTTTGTTCTATGTTTTGAGATGAGTAAGCACAGAATCTACACTATTTATGCTTTAACAATATTATATAAATGTATCTCAAGAAAAAACAGTCGCACCATACTAAAATCAGTAAGATGAAGTATCGGTGGAGATATTATAGCTATTCACAACAACTACCAACGGGTAAACGCATCCTGTTGATTTGCCTTCATCAGACAAAATTACTGTCTGGGACAAATATGAAAATTGGGGTGATGTAAAATGGCAATGAAGCACGAAAGATGAAGGAAAAATGACATAAATAACCCGGAATATGGTCAGCCCCTGGATTACTAATGAACACTCACATTAATGAGTGGCTATCATTCGAGTTTGGCTGAGGAAAATGGCTAGAGTAACGTCAATCAGCTGACAATCAACGGCTTACGGAACTGGACAACCAACCACCCAGCATTAATACCCACTTCACTCTTGATAGAAGACTTGCCCCCCATCCCCGTTGTCTAGGCAACTCTGACTTAGAGGGAAAATCCCTCCTTCAAAACTCCGTTTATTAGTTCAGTGGACAGTCTCAAACAGCATTAGCTGGACATGTAATGAAGCTTAGCTGACCAGTTCACTGTCCATCTGCATAATGAGTCAGAGCTGGAGTCCACAAACTATTCAATTGTGGTCAGAAATGGCAAGTTCTCTAGAAATCTTTAGAAACCCTGCTGAATGCTTTCAACAAGACATTGTGACATATAGAAAATGATATTACTGACTAATGATCATGTTATTGTGGTGATTGATTAAATTGTATTAATAAACCTTTATATAATTAGTACTTTATATAATCTGATAACTAAACTTCAACTGTACAAAAAGTTATGCTTAGGATAAAAAGCACTATAAAAGACTAATTTTAATGCTACATTGATTTGTGTTTATTAAATTTGTATTAAATTGATATTAAACTTGATTTTCTTACTTATATATAACTTATTTTGAAACATTTAAAAAAACATTGATAGTTGTGGATATGTATGTACATGTAGTAATAATGCTGTAAGTGTGTTTTTCTGTAACACACGAGACTAATCATACTGAACTATGACTGGAATTTTCT
Source organism: Mopalia ciliata (assembly GCA_034783835.1). Lineage (NCBI taxonomy): Eukaryota > Metazoa > Mollusca > Polyplacophora > Chitonida > Mopaliidae > Mopalia > Mopalia ciliata. Next base: position 38,760 of record JAVFBW010033294.1, read on the forward strand.
CCCTCACCAAAAGCTTCATTGCTGTGCTTTATTAGCCAGTTTCTATCACACATTTAGATTATGTATTTTGTAAATCACTTGAATCTGGTTTACCAAGAAAAGCCAATCTAGAGCTTCAAAGGGTTCCTTGTGGTAATAAAATGATAGGAAATCTGGGGAGATTGCCTGCAGTCAGAGCAATAAGGGACTAGATTGTATATATCATCCAGTAATGCTGTGTTATAGCCTTGTTTTGAAACTCCTCTCAAGAGACCAGTTTGTCTCCCCCTGTAAATGTACTGACTTGATACTTGAACCTTGACCCTAGCTATCCAACCACTCAGCCCACTCTAGCTGGCCTTTTAGTCAAGGTTCTTCTTTTAGTCTGCCAAGACCACTATAACTCAAGCAGTAGATCATTTCTCCCAGGAAACTGGTTACTACAACACATTTGCTTCTTCCAACCGCTATTTAAAGGGCTGGGAAGAAATAGTGTGAATGTGAGCAAGACAAGTAAATGTTGTGTTTATTTGTTTGATTGGTGTTTAATGTCATACTCAAGGGTATTTCACTTATATGACAAAGGATTGTCCACATCACACTGTACGCAGCCTTATTACGGTGGAAAACTGGGAGGAAACCTCTTACAAACCACCCCTGCGATTGCCGGAGCCAAAACATGTGACTCGCTCATATACCTGATGGTCAACCAGCGGACTCGATTTGGTGAAGGGTAAATCGAAGCAGGTGTAATTTAGGAAGTGCACTCGCTACCACTAAGCCACTGCTGCGGGCCGTAAATATTGTGAATACAATAAAAGAAAATGCTGTAAATGTGGACAATACAAGTAAATGTTGTGAATGTCAGCAATATATGTAAATGTTGCTAATGCACACACTATAAGTGCCGGGGGGGGG
>JAVFBW010033295.1:5990-28453 GCA_034783835.1 Mopalia ciliata
CCCCCCCCCCCCCCCCCCCCCCCCCCCCCCCCCCCGTTTATGTAAGTCAAAATCTCGAATGGAAGTGAGATTTGCATGATTAAATATTTAAATCGTGTTACACGCACTAATATAAGGCATGGATGCTGCACTTGTATCCTGTCGGACACACTGATATAAGGTGTACATACGGCACACATATCATGTGGCACACACTAATATGAAGTTTACATCCTGCACGCATATCATGTGGCGCACACTAATAAAAGGTTTACATCCTGTACATATAACTTGTGACACAAACTCATATAAAGTTTAAATCCTGCACGCATATTATATGACACACACTAATATACGGTTTACATCCTGCAAACATATCGTGTGGCATACACTAATAAAAGCTTACATCCTGCACACATACCATGTGATACTCACTAGTATAAAGTTTACATCCTGCACACATATCATGTGGCACACACTAATATAAGTTTAATATCCTGCACGCATAGCATGTGACATTCACTACTAAATATATTGTCGAGATATTGGATCTCTTTTCTTTTTATAAGCAAATGGCATAAACAAAACTTAATTAAAAACATAAGTTAATAGATAAACTTAAACAAACAAACAGAATAATTTAGAAGCAAAACACATACTTAAACTAAAAACCCAAAATACAATTCATCATTCGACTTGTACCGCAGGAAGAATACGATATCGCGTTCAGCATATATGGCCCAGGGCACGTCGGTCATGGTAGAGTTTTCGCTTTCATATTGAGGCTGGGACGTGTTTTAGCCGTCACGCTCTGGTACACTTCACTTCCGCCTGGTGCCTAAAATTTAATTGAGATCAACATAAACACTTGGTGGGCACAATGGTATGAAGAGTCGAATTTCATGGGAACAACAGATACAAACTACTTCCACCTGAGGCACATGTAGCGTTTAATTATAGATATGGTGATGACTACTACACTTTGCCAGTATTTAGTTTGGATAAGTTATTTGAACAGAGACGAAAATATGTTTATTGTGCCGGACATTTTAGGATGGATTTCTCATTTCAACAAATACAAAATCCTCTTAAGGAATATATGAAGTTTCTAGAAATACAGCGTTCTCTGAGAGAGTTCCCCATTTTATTTACCATTTCTGAACCGGATAGACCTACAGCGCAAAAATACATATATTTTCAATGAAACCGGGTTAAAAAACAAGGGCAAGGAATAATTATAATAAGCTTTCGTGACACAGCGACATTTCTTTTATTATTAGATTGGCTATATGGGTATCAGCCTCTAAATCATAAGCTCAATGAAGTACTTTCTTAATACCTTCCCAGTCCGATAAGTGACGAGTACCACCGTCGACGTTACTCCCCCCAAAGATAACACTTGGGGACTATTAGCACAATATATAGGGCTAATTCCTCCGTCTTTGGCCTACCTAAATCCATGATAGTTGGAAATCGATAGGCCGCTATGCCGGCCTAAAAAAACTATTTCTGATTTTTCTGTGATTTTTTTCATAGATACACTGAAACCAATGATTAGTATTTTACCTAATTGCAGTATTTGTTTTTTGACGGTTTTCAATCTTATTATTGCAAAGGGAGATAACTTATACCTGTCAACGCGGATGACAAACTCAAATAAAACTTTATTTAAATGTCAGAAAAGAAAGAAGGAGTTTGATTATTGTGATTTATCTATCCCCCAAAAATCAGAGAAAAATCGTATGTATGGTTTGAGATTATAAATCTGAACCATTTAGAAGTATACATTTTTTGAAAACTTGAATACTCTGGATCACATATTCGTGAATGTGGTGAAAATCCAATTATTATTTCCATAAATATTGTAAAATGAGTAAATGTCAACAGAAAAAAATAGACCGCATTTTTCAATGTTTATTTCTCGAAGTGCAATAAAGAAAAGACTTAATGAATTAGTTGACCAGTAGAATATTCCTTGAACTAGTAAAGGGTGCCTAATTTATAAAAAAAATAAATTTTGATTTTATCGATCACAGTGGATTTTTTTTTATATCCCACCTTGTAAGTCTTATAAATTGTAAAATACTTTCAGAACACAAATATGAGGTTTCTAGCATGAATAGTTTTCTAGAAATACGCCATGAAATATGTAGGGTCTACTTAAAACTGATCTGCCCGAATCGGGCAATTAAAGTTTTACCGCTTGGATATAATCAAGGGAAAACTAAATTACAGACTCAAATGTTAAAATTTTGAGCCCAAGGGCCCCAGCAAGACCTTAACGTTGAGTTCGGGTCCTGAAAAAGGGCACTGTGCCTGAAACCGTGATCAAATCAATAGATGGGACCCACGACGTGTGTTAATAAATATCCTTATTATCTGTGTTCAAACAAAGCTGTGTTTCTTTTTTCAAGATTCCTCTGTTAAGTTTTATCTCGCCCGCCTAGACGTCATATGGTGATTCCCGCCAAACTCCATGTCATCTGTCAATCCGATACTCAATGGGGATTTTGTGGCGTCTCTCTATTTTAGAATCGAGGTCTCATTCAATTTTAATGTCCCCTTTGACATACCGCTCTATCCGATACTGAAAGATTCCTTCAAGTTTTATGTCGTCTCTCTATCCAATACTCGAGGGTTTCTTCAAGTTTAATGTCGTCTATCCGCTACCGGAAGGTTCCAACGAGTTTTTTGTCTTCTCTCTGTCCTATATACGAGGGTTCTTTCAAGTTTTATGTCGTCTCTCTGTACACGAGGGTTCCTTCAAGTTTTATGTCGTCTCTCTATCCCATACACAAGTGTTCCTTCAAGTTTTTTGTCGTCTCTCTGTCCTATACACCAGAGTTCCTTCAAGTTTTATGTCGTCTCTCAATCCTATTCACCAGTGTTCCTTCAAGTTTTTTGTCCTCTCTCTGTCCTATACACGAAGGATCCTTCAGGTTTTATGTCTTCTCTCTATCCCATACGCCAGTCTTCCTTTAGGGTTTTTGTCGTCTCTCTGTCCATACACGAGGGTTTCTTCAAGTTTTATGTCGTCTCTCTATCCCATACACCAGTGTTCCTTTAGGTTTTTTGTCGTCTCTCTGTCCCATACACGAGAGTTCCTTCATGTTTTATGTCGTCTCTCTGTCCCATTCACCAGTGTTCCTTCAAGTTTTTTGTCCTCTCTCTGTCCTATACACGAGGGTCCCTTCAAGTTTTATGTCGTCTCTCTATTATAAGTTTATTGGCGTCTCGCTATCCAATATTCGAGGGTTCTTTAATGTTTTATGTCTTCTCTATCCAATATTCGAGGTTTCCTTCAAGTTTTCCCTATCGAATTCTTGAGGGTTTCTTCATCTTCTTGTATTAGAGGGGCCGGGTAAGACCGCTGCCACGAGTCAAACTGACTAACATTATATTTTGTAGTATGGGCCTGATTCTGTTGGTCGTCGGTTCGATTCCTCCGCGGGGGTCAGTCTTGATTTTGTTCAGCAAAGTAAGTGTTCTTCAAAATTTGCGACAATACTGTTACATGTTACTTTCTTAAAGACACAAAAAAACTGCCTTGTTGCACGGAAATACAGGTCACAGCCGTTGATTCCGCAACACAATGTCTACTGCCATGTTAAATGTTATTTTTTTTATTATTTGAAAAGATAAACATTTAATTTTCACTTACCATTTGCCATCTGTCTTTGATGATTATGACCTCATGTAACATTTCAAAATCCAAAACAAAACTAATTTAAGTACGGTACATATAAACTGCATGGTGTATTGAATCTGCTGCAATTTCCAGAGGCCGTGTTTTATATCTAAAGAATATACTGGATCGCTATATAATTAATCAAACTTCTGTTAGATTTAATAGAGACTAGCAAATTATTTGGATAGTTTAAACTTAATCTAGAATTCAATATATGGATAAATTTGTAAAAACGCTATTATTCATTATGGCTCTTATCTTACCTGTGCAAAGACAATTGGTAAAAATCCTTGACAGATCGAATGCAACTTTGTGCAGCCATCGATCTACACTGTCAAACTGTGACAAATTCTTTCTAACCTTTAAAACACCAGAATGCAGGTTGAACTGTTACGTGACGTAAAGAGTTCAGTTGTTTTCTGAGACGGCTATTAGTGATATCTCTAATATATATTGCCCAGGGGTACGTTATACTTGCTTCCTGCGCTATCTCAACGCGAACACCGAACTATAAAAAATATTTGAAGACTGTCTTGCTTGGGTGATTCCCAGCCACGAATGTATGAAATGTTATTATCAGTCGAGTCACAGGAGAAACAGGGGGCGGACGTCGTCTATTTGTCGTCTCGCGGAGTAAATCTTAAAGCACCATGGCAAAAGTTCTTCTGCTGTTGTCCCTGCTGTGTTTGTACACAGAGATACAGCCACAGCAAGTTTGTAAGTAGCAATTTATGTGTATATTCGATCAGTATTAATTAACGTTTATGTTTATAGAAAAGGATTTGATGGTTGGCTGAATCATATGGGCTTTTTCACACATAACATGTCAAACAAATATTGACAGCAGGTCATATCAGCTAAGACTTCAGTATTGTTGATTTCATTTGACTCAGCATACGTTTCAGTTTGTCGAATGTAGGCTAATTTACATTAAAAAAAAAGTTTAATCAAAAAGAGTAACAAGGCAGAAAATGTTTTCATTGTTTTTGAACTGTTAACATAAATGTAGAAAACAGGAAACGCACATGCGTGCATCTGTCTGTTTCCCTTTATTTAATACAACACCACTTTCAAACAATTGCAATTATTTTGTACACATGTACCTTAGGCCTTAAAGTTAAATTAAATAACTTGATGACAATTCGTGGTTACACAATTGCAATTCACTTTTTAAAAATAATTTTATAGAAGATTTAGTTAAAAATTAAAGATTATGCGAAACAATTTGATTATTAAGATGAATCAATTTGTTTTAAAAATAATGTCACAGCTTAAACATATTAAAACTCTAAAAAAAAATAAACAAATGAATTATGTGTTTAAAAGTATATTTATGACTTAAGTTTTAAATCATATACGAATATGGGGAGAAGAAAGATAACAGTCCAAGCAAAGATCTCAATAGGTTTTTTTTTTTGTGTTTTTTTTTTTGTGTGTGATTTGTAGACGCTGATCTTTATTCGACCTTCAGGACACTGGAGGTTATTGCGCATGGGCAAATCATTAGTCTCGTACGTTTCCAAAATTAATTAAACGGTACTCGGGTCAGGAATGTTATTGTTATACCGGCTCATAACACTAAAGTGACCCACAATAGCACATGTACTTATGAATTTCCAAGGGAAAAAGACCCAGTCAGTCAATAATAACTATAAATCATTAGGTCTACAGGTATTCTTACATTCTATGTCACAAGGTATCCAAGTAAATCCTTTTTAAATTCCTCAATCTGCTAAACTTCACATGATGAGCGTTATTGTGGTGTCATCACTAAACTAGACCATTATATGTGCCTCAAGGAGTTAAAAGATGGTAATTTTGTTCAACATTTACCACCGAATGCATACTAACCATAAACTAGTATCCAGTCCGTATTCACAAACGGACTGAATAATTTTAACGTTCACAAATAAACCCCAAATTAATTTATTTGTAAATTAATACAATTGTATTGGGTTCGATTTACTTATCATAAAACGAACTGAACGACAACAGGGCCAATCGACTGCCATTTTTTTATTAAATTTATTTTTTATTTCTTGCAATGAGACCAGACTCTACTGCCGTGGACGAAGTTAACGCGAGAAGGGTTCGGTTCACACGAGACTATCCTTACACAAAAACAATTTCACATTGCTTTGGAATACAGAAGTTTAATTCAACAGTACTTTATCCTGAAGCCAAAAGAGATGAGAAATTTACCATCTCTACACAATGTGAACAGTTTGGGTCAGGTGATTTGAAAAAAATCGGGCCAAAATATCAACGATCTTTTAACGTCCGAGATTCAATCGTATTCTCGCGGGAGTTTCAATAGTGGACGAGACTAACACAACTCTCGTACGCAGAGCCAGACCATCGCGCATTTATTTCCTCCAATATTTAGGGCGGCCTATCAGCCACAGCCCAGCAAATGAAAGAAGTGCAAAACAAGATGGACCGGGTGTATCTTAGAGTCAATGTCTCGACGAAGGAAGTAGAATTGATTATATATTAGAATGGTCCGAAATTATGTGCAAAGTACATTCAGGGCCTCCTGGGTGTTTTCCCCTCCATTCCACCATACCAAATCCTAATTTACAAGATATTCAAAGCTGTTGAATTATTTTTATAGAAAAGGAAGTCGTGTAGGAACTATTTCTAAGAGAATGTGATTTTATTGAACATCAGGACACTTCTTTTGAATGCAACTGTTTATTAAAAGTGTCTGACGGATTTCAGTGAATCGGTTCAAAACGTCTATACCAGGTCCAGTATCTGGGTTCCAAAAGTTGTTAACGTAGACATAGTTAAAGTTGAGTTAAACTACCTAGTTTGTAAATAAATATCATGTATGTACTCAATGTACTCAACCCTCAATAATCAATTACAAAGTTATTCCGGAAACATTTTTACCCTCAGCACGTTTTATGTTCAATTCTATTAAAAGTGTTTTTGTACAAATTGGATGGTAAACTGTGCTGGCGTCCTAATAGTATTTAACAATTGCACAGAACAATATGATCATGCTTCATGGATAAAACATAATAAGGAGATATACCTGAACTTCCTTTTCCTTTGTCGACATTACATATATTCAATTGCCATTTAGTTTTTCACTTTAATTTATGGTATATACATCCTTCAGAACAAATTATTTTCTTTTCCTGAACAGAAAACTGCTATGTGTTCCTTTGCATTTAATTTCCTTTATAACTATTTCAAGAACTGCTCCTAGGTTTTATTAGCTTCATACAATGCCGCTTGCGAAAAAGCCTAAGGATAGTTTTATACAGGGTTTCTCTCCTTCAAGTTTATGTTTAAAGTGAGATAAACCGTATGGGAGCAAACGCTTTTCCCTGGCTTATGCCTTTTCCGTTTATGTAATGTGCTTTGAGAAACACGCCTTGTTTTCATGTTTAAATAATCGCCCATATGTCCTTGGCGCTTTGATGGTGATCTAATGCTTTTATATAACAGAAGAAAGTTTAAAATGCTGTCCAAAATCTAGCCTATCATTGTATAAAAGATAGATCTAAACAACGGATCGCTGGCACTAATTTACGTCGGTAAAACAGTTTAACCTTTCTGGAAAACATTTGAACTTGTCTAAATGTAAGTCTAGATCAAAACTCGATATATGTTTTAAAAAATTGTCACACTGGCACAGGAATTGCGATTAGTATCGGAATCTGGAAGGCTGACACGGGTTTGTTTAAGTATAGTTTGCCAGATTTATCTTATACACTACTGATTATCTCGATACTACATAATAAATAAGGACATTTAAAAGAGAAAAATTTTAAAACCCCAAATTTGATAATATGTCCTGTGTACTTTTATAAACAATGTCTTGCACGTTTGAAAGTCTTTCAGTGTTCACTTTTTCTTAATATAATTAACTTAATGCTGCAATCGAATACAAAAAGAAGCATTTCAATAACTTTCATTATTTTCTCATTTTAAGACAATGCCCAATCATTTAAAACAGGACTTGAAAAAAAAAAAACAAGTTTGGTTTAAGTTATATATGCACTGAAATTCGTGTGTGTAAACGTGGCATATTTATATTTGAGGAAACTGCCTTCAGCCATAATGAAAATTGCACAGTCAAGCGTAAAAAGTTAAACTTTTAACAACTGATAATACACAGAGAATAATATGTTATATTGGCAAGGGTAGCTGGGTTGATGTAGGCCTATATTCTTAAATAGGCCCTATGTATGCCGGCACACTGTGCCTGCAGAACAATAATATAATATACGCTCATTTATTTGATAAATTAGAATTTATTCTCCAGACGTTGTTTAACTGCTAGAGTTACTTCATGTACCTAGTGTATGACAGGGTGACCTTAAATTCGTGTATCTGTCGGAACGGCTTTACCATCTGCTTTCTGTCGCAATGACATAACCATAGTTTGTCTGTCAATATGCTTTAACAATATTGTCTATGTCAAAGCAACTTTACCATTTAATATCTGCCAGGATAGCTATAACCACTTATCTCTATCAGAGCAGCTTTGTCATCTTGCCTCTGCCAAAATAACTTTACCATCTTGCCTCTGCCAAAATAACTTTATCATCTTGCCCCTACCAAAATAACTTTACCATCTTGTCTTTAACAAAATAACTTAAAAATCTTGTTAATTCAGGATAACTTTACCATTATGTCTCTGCTAAGCTAGTCTTACCATCTTGTCTCTGCAAAAAATAACTTTACCATCTTGTCTCTGTCAGGATAACTTTAACATATTGTCTCTGTCATGATAACTTTACCATCTTGCCTCTGCAAAAATAAATTTACGGTCTTGTGTCTGCCCAAATAACTTTGCCATCTTATATCTGTCAGAATAACTTTACCATCTTGTCTCTACCAAGCTTACTTTACAATCTTGTCTCTGTCAGGATAATTTTACATATTTTTCTGTCATTACAACTTTACCATCTTGCCTTTGCGAAGCTTACTTTACCATCTTGTGTCTGTCAAGATTGCTTTACCGTCTTGCCGCCAAAATAACTTTACCCTCTTACCTCTGTCAAAACAAGCTACTATCCTGTCTCTGTCTGGATAACTTTACCATCTTGTCTTTGTCAGGATAACTCTACCATCTTGTCTTTGTCAGGATAACTCTACCATCTTGTCTTTGTCAGGATAAATTTACAATCATGTCTTTGCCAGGATAGCTTTGCCGTCTTGCCTCTGTCGTTATTATTTTACCATCTTGTGTCTTCCAGAATAACAGTGCCACACGCTCTTTGTCAGGGTGTGTGTTTTTTCTGTGTCTTACTGGGTTTTTATGAATCAATTACAGCGCTATACATACAATTGTAGCAGTCTATCAATACGATATTGTGCTACCTCAACATTGCAACCTGTTAAGATGGGATTTTAATAATTTAATTATTTTTTACATGGCATCGTTCTTCCACTTAACCTAGTTGTACTTAAACCAGGACATTCGGACACCACGTGACTCTGCAAATGGTTCCTTGAACACATCACCAATCCCTATTTAAGGTTGTAGGAAACAATATTGATTGGCCGTAGTTTTGATCATCAGGTGACACGGGCAAATTTTTAACTCAAAGTGCTTATAAAAGTAAGTTGAATAAATAAACTTGCATAATAAAAAACATGCGCAGATATGACTACCAGTTGTGAGTCCTCCGTGACCCGGATGTTCAATCTAGAGCACTAACCTCAAAACCATAAGTATTGATTTATCAACTTGTAAAAACCATGAGACCAGAAAAGGAAAAAATAACACAATACATCCGGTCCGCTATGACACTTAACCAAGCTTGTATCAGAAAATAAATATAAATGTAAAAAGGAGCTATACCAAAAAAGTCTTTATCATCAAGCCGCAGGCTGTATATGTTTTTGTATTGGTCTGAAAGAAAAAGAAATCGCCATTTACCCGTTTTGAAAAAGTTAGAATGGTTGCGGTAAAGCGATGCTCCCGGCTGCAATAAACAAGGATAAAAAAAAAGATAGACCCCTACTGATGGGGAAAAAATAAATTCTAATAGTTTGTTGATATATAAGCTTATATCCCATTATGTTGCCAGCACAGATTATTTCGTTCTTAACTCCAGACAGTATATTACTTAGGTAGTTACTTTGGAACTTAATCCTCTTATCATACATGTAACATGTTAGATATCTTATATGTGTTTATAGTTTACACTGTTCAGCAGGACCGGTATTCACAAAGCTACTTAAGTATTTCTTAAAGCTTAGAAAAACTTAGCGAATTTTCGATCCTCATTTTAGGTAGGCCTACATGAACTCCATTTTGCTCAACTATTTATGATTTCACATGAAAGATTATAAGTAAAAAATAAAATGTGAAGTTAGCTATTTCAAATTATAGTTTCTTCAACGGAAAATGGTAGGCCTAAATTTGGCTAAGTATTGCTTAACTTTATTTAATTACTTTATACTGGTGTATAGCTTCTACCTCTCCTATTTTTCTTTAATCAATTTACATCTGATGAAGATACAGGCATATGTAACGAAACTTTATCCAGAAATTGTATAATTATGTTATTCCACTTCTAAATGTCGGTCAAAACTTACACAGTGAATTTGAATACTAATAACATTGCTTGAGTGAGAGGCGAAAGAAATAACTCGCGAGATGCGAAGCGAAATTTTACAGATATTTTGATAATAGCAGATGTTCTCGTGCAATATTGCGTGTTGAGTAATCAGGGTGTAAATGTAACGTTTTGCCATTGTGTGACGAAGTCAGTGAAGCGAAGAGTTTACCGCTGTATGTCGATAAGAATATTCAAGTTTAACGATGAGAACATAAAACTGTCTGACAGACAAAAATATAAAGAGCATTCTTTGAACTTATTTAAACCACACTTGGAACAGTTTAGAGACATTTCTGACATAAGTGACAAATGCACTTACGGTATTATCAAATGTTGTGTCTTGTATACCGGTACATACTGTTTTATTGCATGTCAGATAGTTCTCTAAAGTTCCTTATTATATATTCGTCATTTTGTAACCATCAAATACAACAAAGAATAGTACCGTTGTATTTATACAGTTATAATTTGTCGTGCTACGACCGCACAATTTACGCTGTTTTAGCGAATATTACTACATTTACACATTCAAGAACAGCACGTCGTTATTATAGCAACCATTTACGTCTTAAGAATTTTTGTTTTGTTTTTTTGTTTTACTTTTTAGCGCCTACTTTCGTATTCTGTCAATTGGCCACGTGAACTCGGATATAATTAATTGATTGATTGCGGTTTTACGCAGCGCTTAAGGGTATTTCACTCCTGTGACGGCGGTGTATTCCAACAATAATTGATAGGAAAGCGGATACAAAGTATGACCCGCAAAACAGTTTTAATCCAGTGTTAGGCGATTTGTACCCATAACCTCGAAGGAGCGATCTCAACTCCAAGAAACGACCAGATTCGCATGCTAAGTTTCTATATTCCGGGTAAAAAACCAGACAATTGTAATATATGTTCAATAATTGAAGAGATAAAAAAACTATCACGATTCGTGACTTCGGCCATTGACGGAATAAGGAACCTAAAATCATATCTGCAACACCTTGATTTTTCGACATCTTACAGATGCATTTTGGTGCAGGTGAGTTATGTCTCTGTCCGTTTATCACCCCATAGTTTTAGCTTTTTTTAAAATTGTGTTCCTGCGTGATTTTCAGCTTTGACATCAATTCCATTTATTTGTTATTGTAGGATTAATGCCATTTTATCTGCCTAGAAATAATACACAAATTATAAAAATAAAAAATAAGCTCTATCAGCTGACTTGATGACACTCCTTTATCCTTCCTGTACGTGTTAGTATTTGGGTCCATGCAATTACACGAAATCACACGTCACATCTGCTTAATAACGGACTAAAACTGGGCAACGTCTGTGATCCTTAGTACATTAACTTACTAGGTGGTAGATGGAAGAAATTTCGTTTTGCCCTGGTGCTCTTGAAGCAATGTGGCAACAAGAAGCAGATGTGTTGGTGCGTCCTTAATTTTTTCGTTTTATGATTGTCGGCTGTGGTCTTTGTCAATCGACAATGGTGTCCAGGATGATTAGATTCAACCAGTTGTCTGACACGTTATGTTTGTTTGCTTGATTGGTGTTTAACGTCGTACTCAAGGGTATTTCACTTATATGATGACGGATTGTCCCCTTCACAGTGTACACTACCTTATCACGGTGGAAAACCGGGACGACACGTCGTAAAAACCATCCCCGCGATTGCCGGATCCATAGCATGTGCCTCGCTCATATACCTGATGGTCGACAGGCGGACTCGATTTTGCTTTATATGAACGGTAAATCGAAGCAGGTTCAGTTTAGGAAGCGCACTCGCTATCACTAAGCCACGGCCGCGGGCCCACCGTCTTATGAGTGAAATTACTCTAAGACATATAGTCCATACAGTCAATCATAAACTAAACGCCACTGGATCAAATCCAATGAAGTATAGTCATCTTAAGTGTGAACAATTAGACATTTTAAACCTCAATGTTAAATACAGCCAATTAAAACGGCTAAAAAAATAAATTACATCATAAACCGATTGAATTAAATTTAACCTAGCTGCACAAGCGTAACATGTTGATCTTTTCCATTTATTAAATTAATTAAACATTGCATCAGTTATGGTGTTTCACGGTTTTAATTTTACTTGATATGACGCAGTTTTTGTAACTTGTGGAGCAGTCAAGCATGACATTAGCTATTTGTTGATTAATTGACAAGAACAAATTGTTTCATTTCACGCTAAACTGATTGAGAAAAGCTGAACTGGTTTTCAGAGGGTTCACCTTATATGTTATAATCTGGTTCATAGAATTGTTGTCCGTCAGCGCGGCAGTGATGGCACGCCAAAGCGAAAAATTCATGATTTATCAATTTAACTCCAAACTGTATACTTTGTGTTTACGCCAACAATAAAAAAAAGTTTTAAAGCATTATACATTATTTATTAAATCTATCACAGACAGCGATTAATTTTTATATATTTAACATTTTAAGGTCGAAGAATTTTTTCTAGTCCAAGACTTTATTTTTCTTGTCCAAAATTTTATTTTTCTTGTCAAAGATGATCGAAGAACTAAAGAAAAAGATAAAGAAAATCTTAGACAATAAAGTCTTGCATGAGAAAGAATTCTTTAGTTAAATTTATAAATCCGGAATTTTTTCTGCTTTGGCGTGCCATGGGAAGTTCGCACTATAGCCCACTTTGTAGCCATCTATGGCAAGCCGTTTTGTCACTTCTACCTTTGTTCTACATATGTCGAATTAGTTTTGCTTTTATTTTACTTATGTACAATTCTTTTTAACATATGTAAAATTCTTTTAACTTATGTTGAAAAGGTTTCCACTTATCTGAAAAACAATTTCAGATATGTAAAATAAAAATTTATTTGACATATCTAGAATTCTTTTTAACATATGTGAAATTCTTTTCCACATAAGTAAAATAAAACACTAAAACCTAACTATTTCACATATGTGGAAAAGAATTTCACTTATGTAAAATAAACTTTTATTTTAGATATGTACAAAACACTTCCACTTATTAAAAAACTGAGAAATGATTTTTCCCCTCAGCAAGAGACTGATATCCAACCTTCATTTGTGCTCATCGTTTTGTGAAAACTTTCAAGACGAATGCAAATATATTGGAGAATTCCCCCCACGCTTTAGTTTACACATCTTTTCAACATATGTAAAATAAATAATTAATTTTACATATGTGGAAAAGAATTCAACATATGTGGAAAATAATTCAACATATGTAGAATAAAGGTAGAAGCAGAAGTTCATAGCCATCTATAGTCACGAGGCAGACGTACTTTCAACCACAGTAATATAAAAATATAGCTGCTTGGTTGTCAACATAAAATAAAACAATTTTTTGAACTAAGATGAAATAAATGTGTCGTATTTTTAACAATGGAATCTCATTGACTTACAGCTGAATGGCATCATAACATAGTCCCTGTGTATTTACACTGCTGTAATTTGCCTAGCGACGCCCGTGACATTTTTCTTAAGTTTCAATTAAGCGTTTCATTATTGATTGTCCTGAAGTATGACCAAGCAGTCCAGACACAAATCATGGAGGAAAGATGGCGACGGTTTTAATTAAATTACTATAGCCATGAGTACTAACACTCTTATAGTCACCCAACAAGCTTGAAATCACGCAGCCAATTCTAACTTTCTACTCTTTCAAGAAAAAAATTAGTCAGTAGTCAGTAACGCAAGGTGTATAACAATTTGTAATACATTAAAAGCAATAATCGCAGCTTTGGTGGCCAGTTTATACATAAGAGGGAAAGTCCCCACGATATATCATCCCCATTATAAAATGCTAGTTCGTTGTCATTGCTACATGTGCTGTAAGTGTCTTTTCTTTCAAATTTGACGTGGGATTGGTTGTAGGCTGTGGAGGAATCTATTGGGGAAAGATGAGACGCTATACAGTTGAATTGTGTCGTTGTATGACTTCACTGGGAATATTTTATGTTCTTGAATTTTGTTCTGGCCAAACTTGCTGTTCTGACGAGACTTGCTTTTCTTGTGAGACTTGTTGTTCTGGCGAGACTTGCTTTTCTTTCGAGACTTGCTGTTCTGGCCAGACTTGCTTTTCTTGCGAGACTTGCTGTTCTGGCGAGGCTTGCTTTTCTTGCGAGACTCGCTGTTCTGGCGAGGCCAATCCCTGGTACAAATACTCGGGGAATCGGTTTTTGCACTTGGCTTTTGTTTTTCCAGACGATCTGTCCCATTCTTTTCCTTTAAAATAATGTTTTCGAAGGCATTCGAAGATGTTTTAGAAAGAAAAAACAATCAGTGGGCTGTGTGAACAGAAATAAATGTATTGTATTATATTGCACAAATCACAGATTGTCTCTCGTATACAGTCTAGTGGCGCATATTTACGTGAATCCCTATCTAGACCTAGTTAGCTTAGAGGAAAACTCTCTGTTCAGAATGCTCTCTGCTCAGTAATATGTTATGTATTGTGTGATGCTGTACTGGTTGAAATGAAATGATTGGTTTGCTTATACCAGGATGAGGTTAATGTGGTCAACAGGAAATATCGCATAAATAGAGTGCATTTCCTTATAAGCAAATAGTTATGATGCAAGTACAAAGAAACACGCTGTGATTTAAACGCCAAATTCACAGCGTACATGTTGGATGCAAAGTTCTGTACTTCTAATTTCACTCAATGTAGCTTTATTTAGAGACAGGAGTGTATAGAACTGTGTAACTTCAAGGTTTTTTTTTTACCATGGATTGAATTAGTACTGTCCAATAATATATTTTAAATAAACGAAGAGAGAAAAATTTGCTTGCCTCCCCCGGGAATCGAACCCGGGACCTTTGGGTTACAGGCAGTAATATATATATATATTTTTTTTTGAACTGACTTTCCTTGCACATTTTATATGCTATGGAGACTTTAAATTGCCCATTAGCCTTATTAAAAATACGGAAATACGTTGTCAACCCGCCATTTTAGTCTCTCCTACATCGACTGTAGACTTGATATTTCAACATAAGAGCCAGTTATTTACCTATTAAACAGATACAGAATTTGTTCGATGAGGCTATTAAACCTGTAAGTGGCTGGTAAGATTTGAGCCCTACATCGTTTTCCGAAATGAGTAAATTACACAGTTAGAAACGTTAAAACTATCTGGTTACATACATTCTTTCCTTCCACTCTGCGACTGTAAAAGAATTCGTCGTATTTTGCGCCGAAATTAAAAATTACAAAAAATGGTGTTCAGGTCTGAATGCTGGATTGCAAAAAAAATGTAGTGTTGAGAACTTACAGTTTCCATTACAACATAAAAACATGAATTAGCCGAGAAATTAACATACAGCACACGCTTTACACCACTTACAGTTTCCATTACAACATAAAAACATGAATTAGCCGAGAAATTAATATACAGCACACGCTTTACACCATTCTCAAATATAATCAATACTCTAAGATACACCCGGGCCATCTTGTTTCGCACTTCTTTTTATTTGCTGGTCTGTGGCTGATAGGTCGCCCAAAATATTGCGGGAAATTAATGCGCGATGGCCTGGCATAGTGTACGAGAGATGTCTTAGTCTCGTTCACTCTCGCGAGAATACGATTGGCTTTACACATGAATGGTTGACATAACATGGGACAACACTTCTGTTGATTGAGTATGGATATAGTAAACTATTTATCAGGTTGGCACAGGGAAGTCGATACATTTAATAAGCACATAAAGATGGCATATTGTCGAGTTGTGAACGAACATGTCCGAACATCCTTCGACTCTTTCTATACCGGTACAGTTATCTCGGTGGTGAATGGAATAAATAATATCACACGAAATCGTGTAATGTTACCCGCCGGATGTTGCGTACACACCCGTAGAAATCAGCCAAAGTACTCCACATCAAACAAGCCCGTTTCTCGAGTAAAATCATATTTTAACAAAACACTGTTCTTTTTTATGTATGACTTGCTGCAAATAATTCAAACTTTGTTCGCTGTAAGTAATCTAACTAGAATGTAGCTCCAATGACGTCATCATATCGACACAAGCATAGCCTTCAGACGTAAACAATAAACACGTGGATAACACAGTCATAGGATGAAACTAAATCCATGCGAGTTACCTCCCCTGAAATGAAGCTTTCCATCAGGGATTATTTACAGTACGGAAATGGTCGAGGTTGTTCAGACATGGTGACCGATGTGTCTTTTATGTATACAGATGCGGGCCACTAGTCTTTGCCAAAGTCATACAGATGGCATTCATACTAAAATATTTCGACATTTGATCGTTTATATTTTAGTTATCAGCACGGAGTGGAGGCTAAGGGGAGGAGGCATTGAACTGTTTTTGCTGATGTTTCTCCAACCGTTTAAGCCATCCTTCTAAGGGCAGTTGGGGTCAGTCGGGGCAGCGCCCTGGGACCCAGGAGTTTAGATGGGTAAGGTGGCCCAAAAGGAATAAACGAGGGTGTACCACGAACAAACTGTGTGCTTTAGAGCAGAAATTTTCCAGGCGATTTTCCTTCCATGACAAAATTGAAAGTGCCTAGATATGTAGTACCCGTGGCTAGTCTTTCAAACAATAAAAGCGTAATCTTAATACTGTTTTATTTTCCCCGTAGCATTCGGAGAGACGAACGTTGTGTGGACAATATATAACGGTAAGAAGACGGTCGCTGCTTATTTACCAGGAGATCCATTTAGAGGACCCAGACGCTATGGAACCATCCCTTGGATATACTCAGGAAAGATCCCTTACGGAATTTCCTACCATTATGACCGGAACATACTTGTCTTTTCGGACCTATCCAGGAACAATATATACTTTATTAACACGGCCTCGGGATCCTGGAACAGCACATTGTTCTTAACGGGGTTCGGTTGGGTGGAGCACACGGCGGTGGACTGGTTATCTGATAATCTATACTGGGTGGATGCGTACTATGAGTGGATTGCAATGAAACCACTCGACTCCACCGATGACTCAGACTTTAAAGTGATAGCCGATTCCAGTGTTATCTCCCCTAGAGGACTGACAGTGGATCCAAACAGAGGGTAAGTCCAGTTGAATCTAGACTGACGAGTTGTGTCCCCTTGTATCTAAACATATGGGAGCATTGAGGGCGTATTATAACTAACAAAGGAACATAAGGCCGTGTCCATCAGTCTAAAGTCTGAGATACTTTAAGAGTCGAAGTAATCAAATTATTTTTTTTCTTTAATTTAAGTAAACAGTCGTAAAATTTTTATAAATTCTTTTTGGCTTACTGGACACGATGACCTCTGAAAAGTTGATTCCATTATTAAGTGAGCTCTCTGTTATGCTGGATGGGGGATAAATACAAATACAAGTAAATTATGATGGGGGGGTAATTCCCGTGATATAAGTGAATTAGCCTTCAGTACGACGTTGAACTCCAATCAATCAACCAAAACAAATTAATCATTAAACACTGAAGTATGATTTATGTGTTAATCTCATTCGTGAAGACAAAGCGCATTTTTCCAGTATGTTCAGATTGTTTTTGACTGGGTCAGTTTTAACTTCATACTGCTTCAAAAACTACAAGAGACAATCATCTTGTTGCATATGCATGTGGATGGTGTATGATATACGTCGTTATTCTATATCCACGAACTATTGTTGTTTTTCTATGACCTCGAATTGTATTTTCCATATCCACGCATTGTTGTTTCATATCCGTGAA
Source organism: Mopalia ciliata (assembly GCA_034783835.1). Classification (NCBI taxonomy): domain Eukaryota; kingdom Metazoa; phylum Mollusca; class Polyplacophora; order Chitonida; family Mopaliidae; genus Mopalia; species Mopalia ciliata. The sequence goes on from JAVFBW010033295.1 coordinate 23,922, forward strand.
AGTGTAATCTATAGACCTACTGTTCTTCCATAACCGCGAATTGCTGTTAATCCATATCAATAAATTGTTGTTCCATATCAGCGAAGTTGTAGTTGCTTTTCCACTTGGGCCTTCTGTTCTTCCATATCCGCGAATGGTTGTTGTTGTTGTCGTCGTGCTGTTGTTTCATTACCGTGAATCGCTGTTGTTCCATAACTGCGTATTGTTGATGTTCCATATCCGCGAATTGCTGTTCTTACATAACCGCGAATTGCTGTTGTTCCATAACCGCGAATTGTTATTGTTTAGTATCCGTGATTCGCTGTTGTTCCTGACGGCGAAATAAATAGCTTTCTCGTTGTCTATCTAGCGGATAAATGTCGCCGTACATACGGTTTCGTCACTTTTACTGGCGTTACCAGTATTGGTGGTGTAAGAAGCCAGACGTGACACGGCAGAATTCCATCAAACAGCACCCAGTCACTATCACCTTCATTGGTCATCCAGTTGGTATCCGAAAGCAGATGTGATTTCATCAAGCGCATGCGCATTACGTAACAACCCTACAACAACTTCTTTTTATTTTTATATTCACATCAACAGACAAATATTTATTGGAATCATTTTAATGTTTTTAATTCCGTCAAGTAAATGGAATCTTGAGGCATTGCTTGTGATATTTTTTAAAAAAAATTTCACAATTGAAACATGTTCTTCAATATTTGCTGTGTTTTGCAGATATATATTTTGGACGGACGTGTTCAAACCGGCCCGGATCATCCGAGCTGAAATGGACGGTACCATGCAGAAGGTGATAGCTGCACAAGCTCTCATAAACCCATTTGATTTGACCCTTAGACCGGACAATGGTAAGATATTTTGGGTGGACAGAGCACGTGACACCTTGGAGACCGTCAACAATGATGGCACAGGACGTGAAGTCCTATTCACGTCCCATCAAGGACAACCGGTCGGATTGTCATATTATCGGGTAAGACACTTCAAATTATGCCCAATAATAGTTTGTAAATAAAAAAATAAAAAATTAAATGTACACTCTTCTATAGTTCACCATCAAACTCACAGACATCCAGTGCTGGACAAACTATAAAGCAAATAAGCACATGTTTACGACATCGATAGAAGGGGGCATCACAAACATACATAACAAAGCATAATCCTCGATCTTACTGTAAATCGTGTTTTATTTTCTTACTTAAATTTTATTTAATGCTTTCCCATTGTTTTTATTTTGAATTAAAACTTTAAAGTGCTGAGGGCATGTATGGGCCATAATCGGGCATTGTAGACATCCAATATGCCAGTGGAAGTCGTTCAGCATGTATTTATCATCATCCGAAGACATATCTATATATACACTGCTAGGGAGAAACCATGCGACATTTCATGGCATTTTTGTGTTCTGGTCTAGCCTCAAATGCTGGATTTCTATTGGCAGCATACAACTACAATCGTCGGCCCCAGCCTACCAGCGACGCTCTATCTCACAACAGTCATGTGTACTTGTTTTGATAATTATTTTCAAAGATCTTCAGACTCCAACATTTGATTAAAACTGTCGCCGTCTTACCTCCATGTCTTGCACCTGTAGGCCGTCTGCGTTGAAAAGCTAAATGGTACTTGATAGCTTCAAAATTAGACTGGATTTGGATATTATTTTAACTGCGAACAGAAACCCTGCTCTTGGTCATGTTTATAAGATGATTTTGAGCACTACTTTCAGTCATTATTTTCCCTCGGTCGTAGACTCCTATTTTCGTTGAATCGGCATATTTCATTGGCCGGTGGGTTTAGGAGAAAAAACCAGATGGGACAAGACTTTGTGTTCTGATTCGACTCCGATAACACGATAGAGGTTACTAATGTGTAAAGGCTAATACACCCATGTGAATAATTAAATTTGTTAGTAACTTTAAAAGAAAAGAATTGCATGGATCCAGGTGTAGCCTACAGTTGTAGGTTGTTGGACAACGACAACATGGTTCTGGGTTATGACCAAGCGTTGCCTTTATAACAAGGACCTTCAAACGTTTTTAGTCTGGATGGACGTCGGATGTACTATAAAATAGTCTTAACTAATGAAAGGAAGAGACCAGCACTTTGCTTCAAGTGTTACAAATAGTTTAAATAACATTTGTTTGTTCCCCAGGATCATATCTTCTTGGCGGACACAAACTTTGACGATGTTCTGGTTTTGGACACAGTAAATGGCTTGGGTAAAACATTCTTCAAGCTGAATCAGAGATCTCTAGGAATTGCTCGAGTGCTAACTGTATGGGCTAAAGAGAATCAGCCAGATACCAATGGTTGGTCAGGTAAGGAAGAAACGATTAACACGGCTGCATAAAATTCATTTTTTATTAATAAATTTTGATAGATATGCTTTAATAAAATGCTGATTTTGATTGACTGATTGAGGGGGTGTGTGATTGATTATTCTCAATATTCTCAATCACTCCAAACGCAGGGGATTCAAAATTCAACCATTACTCTCTTCTGAAAAAGTTTTTTTTACCATCATAAAATTTATACAAATTGATTAGGTGCATCTCAGTATTGTTGATTGTTGGTTAGAATGTTGTAAATATTGCTTTAAAACACGATGCCTATTTTCCATGTCAAGCGGTTAAGTGATTCAAAATGATAGATAAAAACTTTATAAATTTATTTTTTTGTGATAACACTTCCGATAGTCAGGAATAGATTGTAGTTCAGGAAATTTTGCTGGAATCTATACGACCAAAGAGTATCTGAGTGACCCTGGCACCAAATCCCTAGAATAAATGTCCGGGATTTCGATCCCTTAACGCGACTTCCCACGTTGCGATTTCAGGGGATTTCCTTATTTGCGGAACTTTGAATTGTTGTGCTTTCTATCTTCAGGACGATGCAAAGCCAAAAAATGTGGTCAATATTGTATATTGAAGCAGGATGGCAGTCCCACGTGTATGTGTCAAGAGAATTTTGAGCTTCAGGGAGATGGCATGTCCTGTAAAAGTAAGTCAAGAAGGAAAAGTGTATAATTCCGATAAAGCACCTGGTAAAACGCCATTTTATTTCCAAGAGACCATGCTTTTACCTCATTATATTATTAATTATATATAGGTTATTCAATCTGATTAGAATCAGGTCAAAATAGCTACCAGTATTGTTTCAAGTTGTTTGTCCCTAATGTTAATGATTAACACAAGACTGGAAGATATTATGATCTTATTTTAATAAGATTGGCAGGTTATAAATCCGAATTTTCTTCTCTTTGAATAACATGCATATGTGCAGTCTTAGAAATAACGGCTCTGTCATTTCTTTGATGGTTCTTTAGAAACGAGGATGGTTCGATATGGAACCATTACGACAAAAATGGTTCTATGATATAACACAAAAATATTTGGAACCTTTGCTGTGGGAGTTGCATACAGAACCATCAAGGGTTCCAACAGGGCCATGACTGAAGAACCGTAAAGGGTTCCATTAGAGCCATATATTTCTAAGAGTGCAGTCAGATAAATAAACTCAACATTTCATTTGATTTTTTCCACAGAGGTGTCCAATGTCCCTCATCACGCCCTTGTTCTCACAAACGGATCCCACATCTGCGCATACCGCCTAAACGTCATTCATAACGGCATTCCGCAGACTCTGGACTGTTATGCCGAAGGTAAAAGTGATGCCGATATTAGAAGTTTGGCTGTTGACAGTCGTGGTAAAGCCGTGTTTTACTCCTCCGCAGTCCGATCGGAAATCAGAAAACTTAATCTAGAAGATGGGACTTCCTCGGCATTTTCTTCTAACGTCAAGCAAGTTGGAGGTATGTTTATTCCCTTAACCAGACAATACTTGGTATCTGATTAATTGTAAAATAGTTAAACAGAATCATCTCAATTAAGAAAGGGCCTATTGCCGTTTAGAATTAAGTAAATAGACGAATTTACAGTTCAAAGAATAAGCCCCGCCTACTTCCATTTGGAATGCCATTAACACCAAACATGGCAAACTGTTTACCATATATGGTCAAAAGGGTCAAGCTCAAAGCGAGACAACTTCCGTTTGGGACGCAAAGATTACCATATATGGCAAATTGTAAACACGTGTAACCATATCGAAGAACTGTAAAAATACTAACCAATGAAGCAAATTTCTTACGAACCCAAACAAACACACCTGTATTTTTGCATCAAACTTTGATCTGTTTTGTTTTGAATTGAACCTTCATGCTTCATAAATTGTGATTATTTTATGTTTTGGGCCTAATAGAATATTGTTACAATCCATATGGTAACTAATTGGCCTGTAGATGAACCCGAGGTATAATATAGAGTTGCTCTAATTACAGTGACTTGAATCCCTTTAGTAAATTGACCTAGTGCTCGCACAGCTAAGAGCCAATACCCGTTTGTAATATATTTGTACTACATGGTGTGATTGTCCTGTATTTATCCAGCCCCGTGAGGGAGTGGGTGGGCCATGGCCCTGCAGAATACTCCCTCGTCTTCCTCGGTCAATCGTAAGAGGCGAGAAAAGAGGTTGCTTTC
>JAVFBW010033296.1:0-18318 GCA_034783835.1 Mopalia ciliata
TAAGAACAAGACCGGTAAATAAATCAAATATATTAATTGTTCGTCTAAAACAGCTCAGAATACATTTCAATCGTTGTCATAACGACAGAAACAAATGTATATATATAAAACAAAAACAACTAGAAAAATATAGCACATGCGGTGTGTAATTTGTCTTTGGTATGTCACATGTCAGATTTAACAGAAAACTCGTACATTATCCGCGGGTTTCATCACGTGTTCGAAAAAAGTGTTAGGTGTAATAGAAACCGGGTACTTAACCTTAAATGTTCCTGGGGAAGAGATTTGAAAATAGTCAAGACATTTGTCATTCGAGGGATTCCGCTCAGTGACGAGCTGGGTGGTACAAACTACAGAACCTGCCAATAGCCCTGTGTATTTTTCTATAAAGCCATTCCAGTCACAGATATACAATGTGTAACACAATTTCTAAATCATTCATCAGCCGAGAAGGTAACAAAACCAATGATAGGGTGACTTTTATATACGTGAGACTTCTTTCCTTCCCGAAGATTTTATCACTTGTCCGCATCCCATAATTACCCGAGTGGATTCAGAGAATACAGCGAAGATGCTCCATTTTTGTGCAACAAAATTCCGAAATGCTACTCGGTGTCCATCCGTCCTCCCGTCCGACACAAATGTTTGTGAACACGCTAGCTTGAAACAAATTCACTGGTTAACTTCAAACCTGGTATGTAGCTTCATCTTTGTGAGATGGAGGATGGTATTGCATTTCACTAAATTCCGTTACACGAAATGGCCGTCATAACATTATTTGAGCATATTCATGGCTGTATGTTTTTGGAACAGATAAGTATGAATAAATTCACGGATAAATTTCAAACTTGGCATGTAGCTTCCTCCTGTTAAGACGACGGATGGTATTGCATTTCACCAAATTCCGTAAAACAAAATGGCCATTATTACATAATTTTAAAATATTCATACCTGTATGTGTTGCGAACACGATCAGTTGGGAATAGATGCACGGATTAACGTTAAAATTTGAAGGAGGCTTCCTCCTATTAAGACAACAGATGACACTGAATTTCAACAAATTCCGTTAAACAAAAATGGACGCCAATGCGTCATTGTACAATATTCATGACAATGTGTTCTGAACATGAACAGTTTTAGATCAAATTCACAGATTAACTTGAAACCTGGTAGTTAGCTTCCTTCTACCAGCCTAGGATAGGATTGCAATTCATGGATTTAACCAGGGCAATATGATCTTTATTGCATATAATTTTCCAATATTCACGCCTACTTGATAACTTTGAGAACAGCTTCAATGATTAATTTGAAACATTTATGGAAGATTCCGCCCATTAAGACAAATAATAAGATTTCATTTTTCCAAATTCCGTAAAAACAAAATGGCACCCATCGCATTATTTTAATGTATTTCAAACCTGAAAATAGCTCTCTCCAGTTTAGAAACCGGCGGGATTGCAGTTCAAATAATTCCACAAAGCAAAATGACCATCACTCAAATTCAGATAATAACTTCAAAGTTTTTCTGTTAAAACCAAAGATGTGGTTGTATTTCACTAGGTTTCACAATAAATATGGCCGACATTGCATATTGGACCAAAATGGTGATAAACACCAAAACTTTTACTCTTTGTAGAAAAAATAATAATACAACTTGAAAGAATGAAAAAGGTGATTTGACTGGGATTATGAGCGTATTTGTTCAAAAAAAGCCTATAGTGGTGGGCCTGCTAGCTACTCAGTTTTTTTTAATTGGGGTTTAACACCACAGTTAAGATTATTTCACTCATGTGATACCGTTTCAGCCAAATGAGTTAAGCAAAAGATCCTCGATGACATCTGTTATTGATAACATACCCAGGGGTTTCACCTCATGCACGTATCATTGATCTATAACCATGATTTAGTTTTAGCTTAATAAGATAAGGCTTATATGGAATCTTTATTGTTTATTGATCACAGTGGACCCACTGTATGTTTCAGGATCATTTAATGTCTGCCCTGTATACACCCACGAACTTAGCCAGCAAGCCAGCCAGTTCCAAAGAGGAATTTAAAATAACATATAGAAATCTGGACGGGTATATCCCTGGAGTTTTTTAACTAGAAATTGTTCAATCTTAGAAAGCGTTATCCCCAAAATAACAAAAATACCGTTTATATTCTCTTTTTAAAAGTCACAAAAAGCATTCATAGAAATTTAAAATGTGTATTTCTATGTTATACACAAATTTGTGCTGTAACTCCGAAATTCTACAGAGAGTTTCAATTCACCTAACATTCAATTATCCTGAAGTTGACAACTGTGTTGAAAAAGTGTAATAAAATGAATTCTCTTATATTCAGAATTACAGTACTTGTACAAACAATTAAAGTATATCATATTTATAATTTCATAAAGATGCATAATAACAAACACAGAATAAAAAATGGTCTTAAAATTATGTAGATCTGTTGGAATTTATAAAAAAAAACAAAAAAAAAAAACAGCAACAGCAACAACCTTTCTTTCAGCCCACCATCGACTTCAGTCCAATAATGGACAGTTGCAATGTAATTATAAGTGTATTTTCAATTGTTCAATCAAGTTCTGGTATCTTTGGTTTAAAGAAACAAACAAGAAAAACCCCACCCAAAAACAAAACGAACTCCCTCACACAAACATTTGCACCTGATTGATTCTGCCCCATTTATCAGGTAAACCGATATAGGATGAAGTTTAATTCAGTACAATCGTAAATAACGAGTTAAAACATCATTTTTAACATGATCAGAATGAACAGTTAGGTCTACACCAGCCGGATGGTTTTGTGGGCAATCATGGTACGTCCCCTACATGTGCATGGACTTCCTCGTGACTTTATTCCCAAGAATTTGACACATTGACAGTTCTTCAACAATAAGGTTAGTCCGTCAGGCGGTAAGGTATGACGTTTATATTAATGTCAGATTTTTATGATAAGCGTTGGTTTTGGTTTAAGGAACGGTTAAGTAAAAATCCTTACCCAGATACGAGGAACTTTTTCGGTAAATACGGCTTAGAATATGTAAATGACCAAGACGGCGGTTTCGAAAATAACCTGCGTATAGGCTTTAAACAGTTTGGTGGAACCCAGAGGTAGCCAAATGTCCCATACTGGTCACAATATGCAGACATACGACATTACATATAGAATCCGTGTTAAAGAGGCGCCACTAATGTTCAAAGCCATGGTCCTGAACGTGTGCGAGCTGTTAACAGCCTCCCGTTAACTCTCGTATGATGTTATCACAACACTGATCATCTAAATGTTGTTGATTTGTTCCTTGCGTTTTAATGTTCACATTAAGGTGCACAAGTATGTCATAATTAAGACTACAAAACTTCGGCATTTCGGGGAAACAGGTTTTACCCAACAAGGACATTCGGACTAATTTTCCGCCATTTTGTTGTGTAATGCAGCGTGCTCCGATGACCAACGTTAAGGCGGAATGTCGACCTTTAGCAATGAAGGTCACTTTTGTCATAACCAGTAACAGTCATGTGCATGGATTTCAGAAACAATACTATTGGCCCATGTCTCAACATATGTTTGTCTGTCTGCATAGGTATAGTTGATCTTTCGCTGCATCATCTGGTTTAGAAATAAAAAGGAAGAGTTCAGGGCCTTGAAATATGTTGGCCAGATGGCGTTCTCACGCTTCCGGTAATAAAGCTAGCGTGACAAAGTGTGATGATTTATGAGGTGTAGAATATGACCAGGTGCTGGGATGGGTGGAGAGACCGAGGAGTGGGAGGGCTATAGTATTGGGTGGGATCCAGATGTGGGAGGGATCTGCATGTCGATCTGGCTTTAGTTTTGTCAGCTCCTGGAGGTTTACGAGGGACACAGCCTACTTTTATGAACTTTTCAACAATGCATATTTATTTCTAAGTGAAAGATGATCGACATGAATCATGTGGACACAAAAATGAACAACACCGACATATACAAATTCTATTAGTGATTATGCAAATCCTGCAATATTCTAAATCAAATTTAAAGTCGGCAACGCAGGCTTTGTTCTTGTGAACACGTAAAAAGTAAATTCAGCGATTTTGTGGCCAGATTTAAGTATTTTTCCAAAATCAACATAACATAGAACGAGCCAGTTTGATTATCGAAAGTTATGTAAGTGGTTCACTAACACAGCCACTCATAGTGCGATGTTTTTAGATTGTATACCTGCAAAATGGTCTCTCCGTATACATTGTAATACCTTTCAAGGTTTGTGTCTGATACATTTGCTGAACAAGGCTATTTGGAACAGCTAACCTGGCATGAACAGATTGAAGTTCAGAAAATAGTCTAGATGGTGATAAGATTTGCTGCCGGACGGATTTCCGTTTGCACCATTTTCCCATAAAATACCCGAAAAATGTAAAAGACAATATAACCGAATTATACCTCAAATAAATGAAATAAATGGATACATGGTGATTCAATATATCGGGTTATTTTTAAACCATTGTCAACATGGTAACTGCTTTACAAAAAAAAAAAAAAAAAATCGTAGAAACTCCAAAGAATTGCATTTTTAATAGCACCATCTGACTATTAGAATGGTGTTTAAAAGTTTTAAAAAAGTTATCGATATTTTTTATGTGTTCCTAAAGATTTAAGAAAAAGGAAATTGTCCTACATGCTATCCCTTCCGGGGTCGTTTTGGCAAAATAAAGATATGAAGATCTATCTGTTTTTATAAATAAAGAGGCTCAGAGGTAATCTTTGATAACTATTTCATTTGGAGGTTAAGTTAATAAGTTTTTACACAATTGGATCTTCACACAATTTCCACATTTGTGACCCTACGTATTACTATATTACTCTTATGTGTTGTCACAGTTGGCTGATATAACTATTTCCCTCGCTATAAACCCAAACAAACAAACTTACAACACATGAACCATTGAACAAGCAAATCTACAAGCAAGCAAACAAACAAACAAACAAACAAACAAACAAACAAACAAACAAAACAAACAGACAAACACGATCAAACAAACACGAAGCTATAAAACAATAAACTGAATTAGTTGGTATATAAAGGTAACTGAAACGTCTGTCCTTGCTCTCGAATATCAATTTAAGAACATGTCCCCCTGACATATACCGGGGGAAATATACCCCCCCCCCCCCCCCCCTGGTATGTACCGAAGTTTACAAGTTTATTGTAAACAGAGCGATTGACATTTTCTTCTCAATTAGAAAAAGATGTGTGTGTGAGAGAAAGAATACTCCGAAGTATGCAGGCGAAAAGCTTCGAAACAATTGTCATTAGTACTGGACCTTAATCTCCTGATTCGAAAGTATTATTGGACTGTATTCCTGTGACTTGGAATACATATTGGACTACAATTTCTTGATTTGAAATTGCAATTAGCTTATAATCTGTTGATTGGAATTAATATCTGTGACTAATAAATTGGCTTCAAACTTTAACTTCAAAATGGCGAGTAATACAACAAAGGTATTAATTTACTTCGAAAGCGTGCTTTTTCTTTCATTGCAGCACCAAGTAGTTAGAATAGGTCTATGTATTTTTAAAGCGGACTCGATCAAAGTTTTCTTATTCCACAGTTATAAAGTATCTCTAAATAGTTGGAAAATGTATATGTAAAAAATGTAAGTGGGCCCAAGCAAATTTTTCCTATCCTACAATGAAAAAATATTTTTTTTAAACCCCTACATTTGTGCGATTCACAGTTGAAAGGGCTGTTTTCACTGTGGTAATCCTGAACCAAACTGTACATCTGGCGGTGTAAGTTTCTATATAAACTATACACATTTTCGTTCGTTTTTTTTAAAGCACGTCCATGCATGAGACTTTATGGAATATATAAGTATTTACAGATTTTCTTCGCACGATATTTCCAAGACGAATCCGCTCCGCCTCATCAAGCCAAGTCCGGAATTTAGCCAAATCCCTCATCGCTGTTAGCTTTTGGTATGTACCTAAATCAGAGAGATTCTTTTTTTGTCCCACGAGTTATTTTCAGGTGAACTGAAGCAATTAGCGGCGAACCTTTGATGTCAACTTAAAAGACAAATTGGTCAGAAATAATGACAGCTTTCTTTGATTTTAAAAATGGATATTGCTACTATTCCAGGGGAAAAGTGTGTATAACAGGCAATTCTATATTGTTTCAGACAGCTGACCTGCCATTAGCTAACCTTCGAGGGTGTATATACAAGTCGACTTGGCCATAAGGATAACCATTTTATATAGTGATATTCGACAGTGTATATGACGTACATGTAAGACCACTATTACCAACTTCCGTTCTATTAACCTTTGAATACATAGTTCTTGATGAAAATGGTGTGTTTTCTTGTTTTGTTTGTTTTGCTCCTGCAGATTTGTTTTTGATGGAGTATCTGGTATCGATGTGAAGAAATTGAGTGGTTTCTGGTCAGTGTAATATTATAGCCTGAATAGGTCTCATTTGGTATATTTATCACCATTTGATGAAGGGTGCTTCGGCTGTTGTTTACATTCTGAGGTAGCTTTGCGACCCCTATCACATTGTAGAGAAGCAATCTAAAACTTTCAACGGTCATCACATGTCAATATTTTGACGGTGAACTGTAAAAGGACCGATAAAGGTATATGCCAGGCGCTTTCTCCCAACGAAAGTTTGGGAGGGAGCTGTGGAGCCAAAGGTCAACATTAAAGCTTATTGCAAAATAATAGTGGTCTTGCACTGTATGTATTGGACGAATGACAACGGTATAAATACAATATGACTACAAATCTATGTAGCCAACTGCAGCAATTTTTTTAATTTCTGTTGCAAATTTAATTATATAGTTACTTACATTAACGCGCTGTCCTTTGTTTTAAACAAACATTTAAAAGTTTTTGTTTTTAAATTTTCACACTTCTCCAAAAGTGAGGCAGCATGGTATCACGGCTGTCGATTAGTTAAAACCAGCAGTCCGTCACAAGACTACACGAGAATAAGTGCACAAAATATATGGCGTATGTATATCTGCGTGTGGTTATCGAAAGGTTTGCTTGTTTGTTTGTTTGTTTGATTAGGGTTATATATCATCTGGTAAAAAGAAAACCAAACTTTTAGATAAAATAGCGTATAAGTTTCTCTCTGTGTTCATTTTTGATAGATCAATAGAATAAACATGCAGTCACTGTTCTATATAAAGAAATACATACAGAAAAAAGCAAATATTAATCGAATGGTTAAGGAGGATCATTGTCATGAACACACTCTACGTTCAGGGACAGACACAATTTATTACACAAGTACTGTAATTCCGAAGAAAGATAACTTCATTTTGACTCAATGTTTCAGCATTTATTATACGATCTCCTCCTGATGATGGCATAATAAAAGCTGAAATATGAAAAAATGAAGTTATCGTTTTTCGGAATTACACTACTTGTGTATTATGTTAAACTCTTCAGTGGAACTAATTGTTTCTAGACACAATTGACTCTGATGTAAATGATGATTCTTCGTTGGTTGCGACGAAAACTCAGTTCTAGCTTCCGCGTTTGACATGATCTGATTATCCATTATATGAACGCATGGCGTAAAACACTTATATAAAAAGGTGTCTTCGAAACTCAAGACGTTTAATTTATTTTCGGAGAAAAATAATTCTGAATCGAGCAAGACATTTACACATGACCTGCCAGATGATCGAACAGTTTTAAGATAATAGTTTTCTACAAGGGATTTATGCCGTCATATCGTCTTGTCAATTTACAGTCTATAGATTAACCCATGTTCAACGGCGATAAATATATTTATTTATATATAAATGGGGTTTAACATGTTCCTTCTTATATATTGGAACTAATTAGCTAAATTCAATATATTAATTTTTTCGTCGATGAATCTCTCTGGGTAAAGCGGCCTTAAAGATAAGTCAGGCAGAAAATCAGGCATCAATTTGTAATTGTCAGTAAGAGTGAAGAAACCATTTGTTTTGTCTGGTTTAATTCCGAGAACATAATATATAGCAATAGTATATAGTTTTATTGATGTTATTTCTATGGTAGGAGCGATCATAGTCCCTCAATCGTCAGCCCACTGACGGATTTGTATCGACTGTCGTATCTGTTTACAGGGAATCTCTTCAACACTTGCTCAGTCGTTGTGGTAGTCTCAAGGGAGGTAACCTAGCCGCTCAGATTTTTATCAACAAATTCTAATTGTCAAAGATTTATCCCGACTAAAATACTTTAATGACTTTCATCTTTCTTGAGAAAGGCGATATTGCAGAACAGTTTATCTGTGTCTTCAGCATATTTCAGTTTAGTTTGTTTTAGGTGCTATAATGCTATATAATTTGTTTTCGCCTGTTCTGAACTACTGGCATGACTCCCATTTAAAGGAAAAGCTTGTAGGCCTATGCTATATATTTAAAATAAATGAAGAGAGAATTGTTTTCTGTTTCGTCTGGGATTCGAACCTGGGGTATTTGGGTAGAGGCAAAAAGTATATGTTATTTTACATATGTATACGGCTGGGAAAACTATAGAAAATACATCTCCTTTTATTCTTAGTGAAATGAGCTTCCCGGTTCTGATCGAGAGAAATCGAAGGCAAATTCCAATATGTTAAAATATGGGATTACATGCATTATGGTTAAATACCTCGACAACTGATAACATTCTCCATGTTTGAATGTGTGTGACACTGCAAAATGATTTACCATGACGTAATGCTTTCTATTTAAACTCTCGGTTAAATTAGAGTAGACTACTCAGGTTTGAACATTTTTTAAGAAAGGAGAATAATACTAGTATTTTTGAAAGAAAGAGGAGTCTGTTCTGGTATTTCTAGCTCTATGGTATAGACCTAGTGTGTTACCTAATGACGTATATAGTAACCGTACTCTCGTATAACCAGCGATCAGCGAACAGTAGCCCATAGAGACTGTACCCTATACGCTGGTGCACATAACAAAGCTTTTCGGGTAAATGGCCGCGGAGATAGGCTCTTGACTCACACAAAATTGTATTGGTTGATCTGGTCACATGAACTTTGCTCCGCCATTTTGAAACCTGTATATTCATGTGACCAGCTCAACCAATAGAATTTTGTGTGAGTCTAGAACCTAACTCCGCGGCTCTTTACCTGGAAAGATTTGCTATATGAACCAGCGTATAGGGTACAGAGAGGGTATAGATTTGGTCAAACTTGGAACCTGATTAAACAAGTATTAAAGTCTGTCTCATATCTGTCTTCATTCTAGTTGAACAAATAGTGGACATTCATATTTTCAGCAAACGACTTTAAACATTAGCAATTCAAGCGAGTTTTGTTTTGTTTTCTTTTTAAAAAAAGTTTTAAAATACTAACACTGAACTTTTAGAATGTTCAAAAGTGATATTATACAGCCGTAAAAAAGTGACTATTTTATCTTTCGGTCTGTCTTTATAAGAATATGCACACATTTCAAATCAGATAATTCAGTTAAGATAAGTAAACAATTTATAGTTAGAGATAACATTTTTCAATCGTTTTGCAGGCGGTTAAATACCCACCGCACAAACTGAATAGGACCAGAAGGGTCAGAATAGTGTCTTCATCACATCAAAAAGTTTCGTTAAGCGGTCATTCCAGGAGGTCAAGATAAACGAAAACAAATTTAACCCAAAATATTTTCAGAGCAATACTCCTTTAAAACGTATTAAATTTCCGCTGATAGTAATGATAGGCTTTTGGTAAGAGCGATTCCCCGGAAATACAGCAATATCATTTTCAACTTTAACAGTGTTAATTTTCTTTCTATATTTAAAAGAATAACAAACTGTGACATGCAGACAGCTTTTCTCCTGGGATTTTTAAAGACCATATCTGAAGTACTGGATGATCACTTGTACATGTTCAGAAGCCATTCGGTTTGTAAAATCCAAAACCCGCTATATCTGAACCGGCCACCTGTGATGTATCGTTCTTGCAAGATATTATATTCATACACATACTGTTGACTTATACCGCCGGACACCCTCGTGAAGGCAGTATGGTCCATGAATAGACATAGTATAAATGGCGGCAGGGTACTTTTCTAACAGAGTAAAACATACAATTAACCTTTTACATAGTATACCAAAGTCACAACTCCGAGAAACGGCAAGATACGCATGTTAAGTTTCTATATTTCGGCTTATTAACCCATCACCAGGAATGAAGAGACAGTCAGGTAGATGTTATATATATAATACAGTAGACAAAACAATATGATTACTAGCAGTGTATTTAGGGGACGTATTATTATAAAAAAAACTTAATACAAAGATAGGTCTTTGCTGGCTTATAATCCATAGTTTAGCTGGGATTTTTTTACAGGTACACTCCAGCCAGCACAGAGGCAATCAATACGTCGGGTGTTTGGCTGAACTAACTAATGAAACCGACCCATCTATAGATCACTCAATCAATCAATCGATCGATCGATCGATAAATCAATCAATCAATCAATCAATCAAATGGTTACCAGTCAGTCAACGGGCTGTGTGTTTACTGGTTTTATTGTGAATGCACGACATTAATTAATTTATAAAAAAAATTATTGTGACGACGAAACTGTTGCCTTACCACACCCCCCAAACACCCACCCCTCAATCCTTTCTAATCAATAACAACCTAGATTAAGACTAAAATACAGTAGCGTTGGAGTAAAGTAAGATCTGGTTGTTATCCGATTAATTTGGCATATAACATATAAGTAGCCTACTCCGACCTCAACTGATAAGGCAAAAAACCTTCATAATGATGATAAGGACAAAGATTATAACTGACTGATTATTTATATAACTTTAGTGTGAACCTGGCCTCAGAGATAGCCAACCTCTCAAGTCAACATGAAGATTTTCACTGGAGTATGTGTTCTCGTGGTCCTAGGATTGGCCAACGGTTAGTGATATTTTCTCTAGTACTTGCTCAATATTAAGTGTCCATAAACACACCTGAGACAATACTGACACAGTCATTCCACAGATAAATGATGACACATAAACACACTTCACCTTTTACGTAACCATATATTTGTAGTGACATTTTGTTGGACATGGAAGCAGTTGGTTTCTTTCCAAAATACAGCCGGTCAGTCAACATAGAAATAACTTTTTTTCGAAAGTGCTAAATTGACATAAGTTTGATTTGAGTCTAAATCTTTTCAGAGGGATGGGGACCCGTTTACTTTTCAATTATTCTAATGAACAAAGGATATGGTTTGCGGGTTTTTGTTTTTATATAAGATATACGTAGACAGTCTGACTTTATTGCCACGAAGCTATGGGATATGATATCAATAAACTAGTTTTAAACTTAAATTGTAACATTTGCGACGTTTGAAAAAAAAATTTCTTGAAAACCAGGCTTCTTATGCCAAATCATGAAAATCGTTTGAATTTGATCTTACCCGATTAAATGTGCCCTCTTTGCAATCTATTCCGTTCCGCTAGGGTCAAACTGTGATTTAAGAATGATACAGGTAGATAGAAATGCGGATTGTTTTGGGAGACAAATATTTCTAGTTGTATTTAATATCTTTCCGTTGTTTTTCTAGAGATATACGTCATGTAAATTGACAAGATTCGATACGGTTTTTTTAAATTTTGACTGCTTTTCCTTGCTTCAGGCTCTTTACTTTTCACTCTGTAGGTTATTGTATTTTTTTCATCATGTGTTTTTCATTAAAGCCCATTTCTTGTAATAGATATAGATACGTATTTTTTTAAAAATAATCCCACGGGTAAGGATGCCGATTAATTAACATGGAAGAATAATCTCCTGTTCTAGATAAACTCCAAGACAGTTGTCCAAGTTCCTTCTTTTCATTTTTATTCTCCAGTTCAGTTGTGTCTTATTTCATTGATTTTGACCTCATGCACCAGTTTATTATTTTACTAACGTTTTTATATTCACAGCATGGACGGACAAATGGGAAAAGCTGAACGCCACATTCGTTCAGCTCGCCAAAGAGATGGAACACAACGCCACTTTACGGCAGATGTGGCTCGAACATTTGCAGCACTTTAAGGAGCACGAGGTGAGAGGTTTACCAGTTAAACAACACACAGTATTGACTTACTTCATTAGGGCGCGTGTCCGTCCAAACCGTCACTGACAAGTGACAAAATGATAAAAAGTTGTTTGTATTATGGAAATAATAGATATTCAATAATATTATTGAATATCTATTATATTATATAATCTATTATTGACTCTAAAACAAGTCAATAATATTAAAAAAATTTTTTTAAAAAAAACCCCCAACAAATTGATATTTTTAATTGGAGAGAGAGAGAGAGAGAGAGAGAGAGAGAGAATTTTGCTTGTCCCCCACTGGGGTTGGTACTCGAAGGCTGGCTATTTAATTCAAGTTCCATCTAACTTACGTTTCGATTATAAACTTGTGGCAATTGGTATCGTTATATAAAGATAAAGTCATAGTGATTATCGCCGTGACAAAACCTTATAACAAAACTTCGTGAAACTCAAACTTGATATGTGCGTTTCCACGAGGAAGGTTAACACAATCTTTCAATTTAATCGAATTTAAGTGCTTCGAAATTTGAGCAAAGAAATTTCAGGATATCTTTTGGATTTAAGATGTACTATTTGTTTGATCGAGGTTTATCGGGGTCCACAAATATTTATGGTCTGTACAAAGTATTGGCATTTGCTTTGTTTGATGGAAAGTTCGCAGGAATCCTGTTAGAAACTTCTTTGAACCTCTGCAGTCCATGGAAGAGAGTTGATCAATGCCTTGGAACGCGGTACGGCTACCAAGCTATGCAAACCTAATTATCATTGACATGGTGGAAGAAACAGAATAAATAATTGTTAATAATGCCCTCATATATTTTATTACAGACACGTGCGTCACGAGAGTTTCATTGCCACACTGACCTCGTACCACATCCGACGCCTACATCAGGTCAGTCACATTCCGATGCTGGTTCTTTGGGCGGGTCTAGCTGTGATTAAATGGTCTAAGGCTAGGGGAGGAAGGGATCATTCAGATGATCGTGCCATGACATGACATAATGCAACGCCCATACTTGAAAAATATGGATTTATGAATAACTTTAAGGGTTTCAGTTATGGTTCTGGCGAACCTTTTCCCCAAACCTCTACATCAAGTTGTAACAAAACAATATTTTATTTTAAGATAGTGTTGCAGTTAAGGTTAATCATAGGTAAATGGTGGCTTCTGTTAACCTGGTGAGAAATTCTCAAAAAGGTTATCGTATAGTTTAAAAAGGGGCTTATAGAATATGTCGGTTAGATTTTTTTCAGGGTTATGATAACCCAGATAGAATGAACTTGGATGGGAAATAGTCATGTGGTGTGTGGAAATCTTATCATTAATGCAAAATAACTTCATAAGATGAGGTCTAGTTAGAGATAGGCCAACTCTGTGAACAAATGTCACGTTTTCATGCCATCGTATAGACTATCGTGTTTACAAGATTTCCAATTGCTCAAATCTATTAAATTCTTTTAATTGTTGTGCCTTATTAGTATGGAATAGAACTACAGAAACAATGTTATGAAAGTAAGATAAAATCTGAAATTCTAAAGTTGATACTATTTTAAAATAAATAGAAAGGAATGATTGTTAATTCTTTGGAGAGTTATGGGGATGCGATATTTCATTTCACTCCACTACAGGGTACAGACCAAACTCTTTCTGGCCCTTGCATAAGCCGTAATTTGAAAACACACCGATTCTCCTAGTCAGTTCTTTTAAAGGGTCACAAAAAATGCAAAACAAACATAATAATAAATCATACAATCAAACAAAAACTAAAAAACCATTTGGTCCCGAGGTTCGCACTTCCAAGGCCACAAGGGATGCTATTCAAACGTTTCAGTTTAAACAGCCAATCAATATAATTAACATCGAGAGGGTTGAACCCCTCTCTCCAAAACCATCAACAAGTAAATCCCTTGAGCCAGAGCCGGCTTCTCTTGCAAACCGCTTTGATGTCTTGGAGGGGATGGAGGTAGACATCAGGCCTCTTCCATCTAAAACCCAACCACCTCCCCTTCTCGAAGGCGGCACAATGGCAAACACCCTCGGTTAAAAGCCAACAGAACACATAGTGCTGGTGGCTCGCCGAAACGAAAAACTCGACATTAATTTTTTAAAAATTATTGTAAATAGCTGTCTGAGTTTGAAATTTTCCTTTAGATCCGAAATTAAACATTTTATATTGACATATTGTATTATAAAAAAATAAAAAAATAAAAAAATAAATAAATAAAATCCATAAAAAAAAAACACACACAAAAAATGATTATCTTTTTGATGTTAACTGCCAAGAGTGCAGTCTGATTTAAATTTGTCTTTAGATATACAACTTTGGGTAAAATTTTTGTACTATGTTCTCCACAGCGTATCTAAAATACCACTGAATGTGGCGTTAAACACCAATTGCACGGCTGAGCAAAACAGAATACCTTTCTGAGAAAAGGTATCCAAAACCATTGGGAGTAAACGCTGTACCCGGAAGAAGAAGTAAAAGAGATTAACATATCCAGTGAGTGTATTCACAATGGGCCAGTATTAATGTTGGTAATTGTTTGTTTGATTGGGGTTTAACGCCGTATTTGGGGTTATTTCACTCACATAAAACCGTACTTAAGATTGTTTCACTCACATGACGGCGTTCCAACCCAATGGGTGTAGCAACCACTGGCAACAAATCCCAAAGGACAAATACACACACTTACAGAACAATACAAAGATACCACAAACGGATCGGCTGTCTGTTCCTCTTTAGTTCTGAAAACTCCAGAGGAACAGGGAGCTCTCTCCAACAACCAGGTATTATTGTTTGTTAAACCACAAATGAATCTTATTATCGTTTTGATATGATAAGTTAGAAACAGTTATTCCCCCCCCCCCCACACACACACACTAAATAAAAATAATAAAATCATGTCATAGTTGTCGTGATTGAAAACCTCATAAACTGACCTTTGTACAACGAACCAGGCGGTTTTAAATCTGTACTCATGGATAAATGTGGATCTTATGGAACCCTAAAGGTTCCTCGGTCATGGCTCTGGGGGAACCATTCATGGTTCTGCATGGAACTCATGCGGCATTTGTTCCAACTATTTATCCCTTTCTTTTTATATAAAAGGACCGTTTTTGTTATCATGGTTTCTTATAGAACCCTCCTCTTTTCCAAAGAACCCTGAAATAATCGTTATGTCTATTAAAGAGTGTGTCCGAACGTTTTTCTTTTCAGTTCACAAATTAAGAATGGAGGATTTTAAGGTAGTAGGAGCAATGGGCGACTCCATCACAGTAAGTTCTTTATCATTAGTAACATCTTTGTCTGGGATTCCGAACAGTTGGCCATTTCTTGTATGTTTTGAATAGTCATTTTTGTGCTGATTTTTTTAATTGGTCAGAAACCCAGTTTTTGTGTCAATTCCGTGTTGCTCCTTGGCCATTAGACCGTATGGGTAACTTTTGGCATATTGCGAAAAACGATGTCAGGACAGAGCTTCTCAAGGAAGATTTTAGAATTAGCCATAATTCAGTCATTACTGCTCCAACACTGATTCAGAGGCTGTTTTTACGGAATGGCACCAATGTCATTAAAACCAGATAAAAATAGCTCCCTGTCTTATTTGTCGCTATTAATATTATATTAGCGGGAAATAAAGGTTGGGAGGTATTAAAATCAGATCAGGAAAAGCACCATCGACACAAAATTTGTTCCAAACTAGAACATTACTCAACAACGAGTAATCCTTTATTTAAAAACGCTTCATAGGGCGTATAAGTTTATTATGACTTTTTTTTTGGTTTTTTTTCTCTCCCTTCCCCTTTAAGACAATATTTCTGATTCTGTGTTAAGGCTGCGAATGGCGCCGATGCTTGGACAGTCATTGGAGTGTTAACGGAGTACCGAGGAGTTTCATGGTCGTAAGTAGTCGGAACTTTGTGTTCAAACTTCAATCAGCCTATGATTGTTTTGTTTTTAGCGCTAAACGTCATACTTAAGTGTTTTTCGAGTGTATTTGT
Organism: Mopalia ciliata; assembly: GCA_034783835.1. Lineage (NCBI taxonomy): Eukaryota > Metazoa > Mollusca > Polyplacophora > Chitonida > Mopaliidae > Mopalia > Mopalia ciliata. The sequence continues at coordinate 16,050 of JAVFBW010033296.1, forward strand.
GGAAACACTGGAATCTCCTCAACTATTGTTGACCGGTATCTACTTAAATCTAGATACAAACGACCTATCGATCAATTTTTTGAAAATTCAAGTGGATTAAAAGAAATATGATGTATTTTATTTTGTTTTTTCAGAATCGGAGGTGACAAGTCTTTCGAGAGAGGAACGGTCACTATTCCAAGTATGTATCTTATTATCGTTTTACAATAGCGTAAAAACCTTTTTACATTTCTCTTGTGAACTCGGAATTTGAATTTGTGATTTGCCACCTGAAAAAATTGCCGCATATTGCAAATGTCGCAACGTGTAACAGAGGGGCATCCAAGTTTGACCAAACCTCTCCTCTACGCAGAGGTGAGAATTTTCAGTGACATTCTCGTTTTCACCTCCTCGTAGAGGAGAGGTTCGGTCAAACTTGAATGTTCCCATGAAAACGTTACAACATGTGTTGTGATATGCGGCATTTTTTTTACAACTAAATAAATTTTACTTGTATTAAATTATCAAACATAATAGGAATGTTTTTATAGCACTCATTTGTTATATTCCTTTCCATCTCCCTTTAAATAACAGCATTTCGATTTAACTAACACGCATTTGTTATAGGCATACTGGAATTGCTGTGAAACTATTTGATGAATTATTTTTAAAAACTCTGATTGACTAATTATCAAAAACTGTACTAATTAAGTTTGAATGTGCCAGAAAAAAACAGTACAAAAATTAAACAAAATTTTTTTTAAAAATCGTCCTTTTTTTCTTTGTGAACAGATCTATTGCGCATGTACACCCCTGATCTGAGGGGATTTTCTACCGGAAGCGGTTCTGTGACAAGTTCCGGTTCTCACTTAAATGTGGCCCATCCTGGAGACACCGCACAGTAAGGATAAGTCCATTAACATCCTGATGACACTTTATTACATTCGTAGAAAGAAAAAAAAAAAAAAACAATCGGCGATATTATTTATTTACAATATTTATTGTAAAATAACAACAACAATAGCAGTGATATACAGTATAGTATGGCAGAAATACTTTAAGAAATACAATTGAAGGTAAAAGAAAATGAACTTATTAGGCATTGAAAGTAGCTTACATATAACATACAACGGATCAGCGTATAAACCTGCCCTATAATTACGTCGAAGTTCGTTGACTTCATAAACCGGTCTGTTATGACATTCTGCAACTTCTTCGAAGTATACAGCAATAAATCCTCAGATACACAGTTCCATGACATAAAACACGGAAATGTTCCGATTATATTCATATCAGCGTGATCACCATATCCTCTAAGGGACAGTCGCTAAAGTAATTTATCTACAACGGGATTATTCACAAAGTCCTTGACAGGTATTTCCGGATCCAGTATTAATCTCCTCACAGAGATATCCAGACTAGGCTTCGAATTCAATGAAATATAATATTAACAATTACCTAATGCATACCGACATATATAACCATTTGATCAGTTTACTTATCACTATATCCGTTGGCTTGGCTGGCTGATAACTCTTTAGACTGAGTAGTGACTGGCTTGTGACTGATAGAAAAATCATACAATCGATTGCACTTTTAAAGTCAGATACAGGACACAATAACTTTGGGGTTTTTACACAACGAATATCAACGAAAATATTGTCGTGTTTCATACAAAAGATAAATAGATAAAAGCCGTGAAGCATGTATATCCGCGTATTCGGTTCGGAATCTGTTTGTCTTTAAACTTTGGAATTCTAAATTGTCAGCAAAGTTGAATTAAAACGTTTTGCAAAATAACATAATTGTGTGTGCTCTCATTAGCTGGAGGTGAGTGTGTCACATGACCCCTGGAGACCATATGTCAGGCGACCAGGTGTGCTACACATTGATCAGAGAAACAGTAAAGTGCCATAGCAACATCAAAACACAACAGCGAGCCCGCGATTGTCACATGAATTCCCCACACCTGGTCATCAAAATGCTTAATGAAAGGTTTTTGAATTGAACAATTTGTAATTCGGATTTCTATTTAATTTTAGCATGAACTTTAAGTATTAACCCCTTAAAATTCAAAGCAAAAACTATATGTTTTAATCTGTGTTGTGTTTACAGCGATATGCCACCACAAGCAGATCTACTCATCCAGAGAATAAAAGCGGACAACAATATTAACTTTGAAAACGACTGGAAACTTGTGACCATATTCATTGGTGGAAATGATTTGTGTGACGTTTGCCACACTCCGGTTAGTAATAATAGTGTGTTATTATGTAACTTGTACCACACT
>JAVFBW010033407.1:0-12116 GCA_034783835.1 Mopalia ciliata
GGGGGGGTATCTATCTGACAGTTTCCACATTCTGAAAACACATTTTCGTGGCCAAAATAAGAATGAATAACAAAGTTTCGGGATATCTTCTCTACATTTGGTTCGCCCTGTTTTATGGAGCTATAGATTTAGACTTCTTAGCTAAAGGTGGTCTATTTGAGAAAATTTGTCGCTAAATAAGTTGGCGAATGTTTCTGTAAGTGAGACATTTAGTTTAATATTCAAACTTATTTTTCATGTCATAATATCACTAAGCTTTTAATCGTTCGATTAGCCTGTGCATGCTATGTTGTGAACTATGCTTTAATACTAATGAACGAAATTTAGTCTTATTGTACATTTGAAGGCCTTGTCATTGGTCCGTTTTGTCTACATTATGGAACTGAGTCCAGTTAGTCGCCGCCCGCTGATGGGAATTCTTACTGGTGTGATTTGGACTATTAATCTATGTGTGCTAAGCTTAGTCGCTTATCTTCTACGTGGTCAGTCATGGCGGATTGTACAGGCAGTCGTATGTGCGCCCACCGTTATGGTCATACTCGACGCAATGTAAGTACTTTTGTCTCAGTTTTCGGGTTTAGTTGTGGAAAATATTTGCCTGTGTGTATTGCGGAGGGGTTATTGATCTTTCTATTTTAAAACCTTTTCTTTTAAATTTTTATTTATTAAATTACTTATTTTAATAATGCTATTGAGTATTACCTTTTATGTTATTTGTGTTGTTGTTTTATCCCCGCTTAACCTTTATGTCATATATAATTTAACCCAATGATTGATAGGTCAAGTAATTTCCCGTCTTATTTCTATCACAGATTTGTTAAGGAATCTCTAATGTGGCTTTACGCGAATGGCAGATTGGAAGATGCCTCTAAACTATTACGCGAAGCAATGAAAGCTAACTGTGTCAAAGAGGAAACGTTTTTGTCTGATGAAAAAAACGACAACAATGTGAAAAATTTTGAACTGTCTCGGGTATCTAATGGCAGACACTTCCCTAACGGCTCGTCTAATTCGGAGAAGCCTGGTATTGACAATAAGGGATATGAAACAACGGAAGTCTATTATACCGATCGGGGAACACACGGGAATACAAGTAGAAGCGACAAACAAAACAGTCTTGACGAAAATTTGGAGTCCGACAAGGCGAACGTTTCAATCATTGATATTTTAAAAAACAGAACAGCCAGAATACTGACTTTGATGATAGGCTTTACCTGGTAAGTACATGTAAGTAAGTTATTTTTTTTTAAATGTGCCACGTGGCTGTTGCACATTTTAGCTTGTCGGACTACATTCACCATTCGATGTACCGTTAACAGTTGGGGCCACAGACTAGAGGGTGGCTTTCAAGAGTTTTCAACCCGGTATTCCATCCTACTTATAACATGTAAAGTAAGCAGTGGACAACTCGTCTGCATATAAGGGAAATGTCCTTGTGTACTACTCGAAACCTCAATCAAACAAACAATCCCGACACTGTTGTTTCGGTTGTAGAAGAAAAAAAAAACTTGTAGAAGAATTGAAATTATGTATGGCCTAATTAAAGGCTAACACATCATCTTTACTAGTTTTTTGTTCTTCGTGGGATGTGGCGATTTAAATATATGTTTTTGGTGTTATCCGTTTGGCATATAAATTGACCATCTTGTATTAGCAATCTAGCAATATATTACTTAACAAGTTTGAACCCTTAATTTTAAATTATTACGATTTGTCCATATTGTGCGATAGACACATTCACTTCTTTCATACCTATATTTAGGGGATAATATGAGTTACTAATTTTAAATTAAAATACAAACGACTTTAGTGCTATGCTTTGTTGAAGAAATAATGTTCGCCCTGTGATAACTAAAGAAACTAGAGTCTAGGACTATACTATCGTTAGCTTGAGAAAGTCTGTCAGCTTAATCTCTCGTGATCCTCGTACTTCTAGCGGATCACTAAGATTGACCTTGAAAGGCGTATATGAATATGCACCAGAAGCATATATTTGACATTTTCCAACCAAAATTAAAGCCAATGTAGATGGAAACCGTTTTAGTGAGTACATATATAACCGGATGTGACAATCGTATCACATCCGAGATGACGCACACAAAACAATTGATGACTTATCGCGAACAAGGTAAATTAGGTCATGTTTCGCGCCACAGCAGTTTATGTCGTATCCAAAGCCGCATCAGTTTAATTGGCTGTCCTAAAATCATCTTTGTCAGGACACAACCAAATTCTATATGACAGTTTAAACTAGAAGCCATGAAAAAAGGATTTTAATTGGGTACTAAAATGCAAACCCTGTTCTGCCATGCATTCCTGGAGAAACGGACATGCTTTTATCAGAGGATGATTTGTATATAGAAGATGACTTAAGAGAGTACCTTGTTGCTCACTGCTACTTATTTGTTCAACTGTGCGGCATTGTCAATATACTTCTGTTTTATTACTAAAAAAAAATGAATTTACTGAGTTAAAGGGTTTGGAAAAATAATTTGTATATCGTTTGTCGCCTCCGTGATAAACTCCTACGATTATATTGTTTACTTCATAAGTTCTAAATCTGTTGCCGTTTACGGTTGACTTTGTGGCGATTCTCTCTTTAGCCCACAGTTTTTCTTCCAAGCAGTACTACAACAACAACAACACAAGTGTCTCCTCGATACACGCAAACCGTCTGCAAGCTAGCTCTGCGGACTTCAAATGCACGTGTTTTCGAAGCTGAGGAGAATAAAAGGCTGTATAAGGTTTGTTTTTTTTTGTTGCTAAAAGTAAAAAAACTAAAAACAAAAACAAACAAACGATAGAAAAAAAAAATACCAACAAAAAAACAAACAAGCAACAAAAACAACTAAATCAAAGAAACTAACAAACACTTAAGACATTTTGTGTCATGTAACATTATTCTATTTTCAGGTTCGTGAACAGTTTGGTTTACTACGGGATCTTCTATATGTCGAATGACTTAGCCGGGGATAGATATCTGAACTTTTTCTTCAATTCTGTTGTGGAGTTACCGGCAAATTTCGTTCTATATTTTTGCTTGAGATTGTAAGTATCTCAGTCTGTTTTATAAAACGTTTATGGATCATCTTATCCTCTGCTGATTACCCATAAACAGCTGAAGGTTTTAAATTGAAACACGTGACCACCAACCATTTGGCATTGGTTCGGCACCGTACAATTGTCGTGGTTATAGTATCTTTATATTGATTGTGGTAGTAAGCCGCGCTCTGTAATATTTTCTTTTCTGACGGTGGTGAAATTCAACAGCGGAAAACAACAAAATGCAACCCAATGAATGATTTTTAGAGAATATCATGTAGGCTTTGTGACATTCTAATTCCTCCACAGCTAACAGCATGACTTTACCATATCGCCGTGCGATTCAGAGAAGATGCACTAAATAAATTATTTTAAAAACAAAAGCAGTTCAGTCAATAAACAGTCGATCTGGGGGCTCCTCCCAGCGTCATCAATTGCTTATCGCCAGGTTATCCCACAGAAATCCTCCAGCGTGATTATCCCACCCATGGTGCTACCGCCACTTTACACCTTGACTTGGTTGAAAAGTTTCACTGATCCACCGACAACGCCCGCTAACAACTGTATCGCCGTTTTTCGTTAAACGATTCGATTGGTTACTAGATCGATCAGGTGATACTTATTTTTGAAATCTAATGTTCATGGTTATAGGGATGGCCGCGGAGGAAGTAAACTTTTAGATAACAAAGGTGATGAGCGACGGATAAAGGCAACTGGCCCTCTATTAAAGAAAATGTCAACCAATCAAAGTTTTTTCACAATCCATTCCATGCATACAGCAATATTTCTGGCAGAAAACGATATGGCATACACAAGGGGAGTTAATCGTATCTTGGCTTGATATTTCCTGCATTACATTGCCGATGGATAACTCGGTGGAATCCGTGTAAAACGCTCGGAGACATCTCAGTACTCCCACCGGAAATTATGCTCAAAATACTGCATGGAACCCGTGGTGGGGGTTTGCAGTCCGAACACAACATACTCAGTCATGGCGCATTCCATAATTCTTGTGAAAAACTGAAAAATTGAATCTGGTACACAGATGTTACCATTTTCATCTGAACAACTTCAGCGTAAGGTTGGAGCTGATTCAACCCCACTGTCAATAGATATTATAAAACATGGTTTGGAGTAGCTGATTATTTTCTACTATACAGTAACAGTTACAGACAAATTCAAGAGAAACATTTTAAATTGACAGGGCTCACTTTGACTTGACCAAAATGCCATCGTGCAAAAGGCAGTGCTTTTATAACCCCTGACCCTAATCCTAAGTTTGACTTATTAATATCATTTTAAGATTTTATTCTTTTGACTTTACAGCTTCGCCAGGAAGAAACTATTGGTTGGACTACATGGCCTCTGTGCGGTCGCCTTGCTTCTTGGAGGAATAATGATGGCCACTTTAGGTACGTTTATAGCTTATTCATGACTTATACTTTTACTAAACAGTTTTAGTTACTTTGGAGAATTGTTCAACTACAACAGCTCCTCAATTATGCATTATCACAAAACAATTAATTGGTGACCAATTAATATTGAAAGTCAGACTCTTCTTACTTGCCTGAAAATGTAAAAACAAAGAAAAAATGTTTTCCGTATCCTAGGATTCTTGATAGCTTGACATTTAAAAAAAAATTTAACCATTAAATTAAAGAAACAACAACAGAAACAAAATAAACAATCAACCGACAAAACCATCCAAGCAAAAAATCAATTTGACAACTTCAACGACACAATGATACATAATCTGCATAATTATAAAATCACATAATATTTTGTTTTTTTAGAGAATGAAGCGCGATACGTCGTAATGCAGATCGTATCTATTATCGGAAAGTTTTTAATTTCCGCGACCTTCTCCTTCATATTCATATATACTACGGAGGTTTACCCGACAAACTTCAGGTAGGTATTCAATTTGTTTTGTCGTTTCAGTGGTCAATAATTTCAGGGGTAGGTTTAACTAAATATGATCAATTTGACCCCGTGCCCAGAATTCATGACCTCGCGTAACCTCTTTTCTTTTGGAGTCAAATATTCTTATGACGGTATTGTTGTCGGTAAAAAAAGCTGTCGACTGAGGACGGAAGCGTCCATGGTTTGTCCTATAATTGTATTCAGATGTATTCTCTACTAACTAGTTTTAAGAAGGGTACGTAGTGATCTTCCCGTTGTCTCCGTTGCCTCCTTTGTATTGTCTCCTGTCATTGTACCGTTTTTGTCCTGTCTTGTCTTTGTTTGCTACCAGGTTTTTCGAGGGTCACCTTTCCATATCTTTGTAGGGATGTAGTTTTCCTTTGTTTACATAGTCAGTTTATATCTACTATCGAAAGCTACATTGTGGATTGTTTTTCCTGGTCATTTCTTTTTTCGTTTGATTGCTTGAAAACGAGTCACCTAGCAGCAAGCAAAATATGACGTTTCATGATTTCTTTCGATTTCGTTCAACAACAGTAGAGTTTTACTTGACATGTCCTGTCATTTTTCTGCTGACTGTCAACGCTTTTCCTTTGCGCTCACCTGAATGTTAGTATTCTCTAGTAAAAGAGACGTTTATATTTTTACCGGTGGTAAAATCCTCCCTAAATACTTCGAAGAGAACATTTGGTATAACAAAATGAGTACTAATACTGCAAGTTTAAAAAAAAGGAACATCATGATTACGCAGCTCTCAGTCATTGACATTCAACGAGTTCGTCGAGTACTGAAAAATTGGTGTTTTTCTTTTTAAACCTGCATTGTTATCATGAACCGTAGACATGAAAAAACATAATGGCCTAGTCTCTTACATTCCTTATTTAAACAGTATTTCTGCTTACAACAAAGTTGTCACTAAATCTGAAAAAGAGGGGATTTGTCTTTGGGAATTTTTTTCCATGCGGTTTATATTTAAACACAGGAAACAATATGCATTCTTAACGACATTTGTTTGAGTATGTACAACCAAAAATTGCTTGCGTAATAAATTTGGCCTCCTTTGTTAAGCTTCAACAATCTATAAAATCTGAGAAATAGGCCAACTTGTGGTCTACACCGTATTTATCCTGCCTCCTCTAATAGGCGGATTCATGCGGATCACCTTCCCCTGTACTGAAACAGAGCCCCATTGCCTTCAAGGTTATTTATTAATAGCCCCGTTTTACCTGTATTCACGTTGAGGTGTTATTTGGCGCCCGGTTTCAGGGTATTTGATGAGTGAAACGGATAAGAGGTTCAGTTAATATCCCGAAATGAACAACACAGGGTTAATTTGTTTTATTTTACTCACTTGCAGAACTACTGGTTTAGGCATAGGATCAACGTCCGCTCGCCTTGGATCATTTATGACCCCTTATTCCGGCGTTTTGGTGAGCCCTTGTGATTGTTAAATTTACCGATTTGTTATTTTCACTGAATCTTCGTGTTTGTATTTCTGTGCGTGAGTTGGGATTTCACCTGGTGTATGTAGGCTGTTTTAACTGGATGCGGGTGAGACAGCACAATGCATTAAATACACGATCCTAATCCTATACTAACTATAATCCCTCACCAGATTGATACAAGGCAACCATCAGACAAAATATAAGGTTATATTATTTAATCCGTTTATGGGATCAATATACCAGCCCCAGTTGTACACGACACAGGACTGTTCTTGAAGACGCGAATAAAACCTTGGAGGCATGGCTTCGTCAAACAATGGTGGAGAATTTGGTTCAGTGAGGAACTTTGGTTTCTTCTTCAGTGCTTGTTTCTTTCAGAGCTAACGTTGACCAAGAAACCGATCAGTTATTGTGTCGATGTTTTACGAGTTGCCATTGACGACTAAGATTGCTTATTTCAGCCATTGGCCTGGCACACCGTAAGATATGAGTGAAACAGCTTTCAGTACGACGTAAAATCCCAATAGTTCTGTAGACCTACTATAGATTTTTTGTTTTTAATAATTGAAGAGTGTTTATTGCATAATGCACCACACAATGTCGTGGCACTTGGTACTTAAACTCTCATGCTTAGGATATTTATCTTTCTTGGTTATAATTACCCGTGTAACTTTTTATCTTGCACTATATCCTTTTAACGTGAGCATCATGGCCGTCACACTTGACCATGATAAGTTTTGAAGTTCTCTTGTTATTTCTTTTTTAAGGCACGCAAGATACCCTGGGCTCCGGGAATAATTTTTGGAAGTTTCAGCTTGATTTTGTCATTTATTCTACTTTGGGCACCGGAAACACGTGATTGCACACTGCCCAGGACTCTTGAAGACGTTGAAATTTTGAAACGTGGAGAAAAGAAGAATAAAGAAATACCCGAAAAGTTTGCTAATCTAAACGACTACTAACTGTTGAGTTTAATTGATTTTTGTTCAGTAGAAACAGACGTAGATCATGTAACAGAATAGTAAGGTGCAGTATTAAAGATATATGCTTATTTGATTAAAATCCTTACAAACGTAAGCCATGACAGTGCACCATGGGTTGATGAGCTAGATGGTACTTGATGGTTAAAAAATGGCTAGTTGGTTGTTGATGGTCACAAAAAAGGATTTTCTATCACATGGCAACCCCGATATCTTCACTACAGAGCCGTGTGATAAAATGTGGTATTTCAACTTTTGAAAATGTCACTCATGTTCATTTTAACAGGCCAATACGCGCAAAGCAGATTTTTTTAAAGTCCCCCTGTCGTCGTTGGTAATATAACTGTGCATTATATTATATATTGTTTCCACCTTATAAAAACAACCGTAATATTGAAAGTCACTGTCGGCTACTTGTTACAATATGTAAGTCGTGTATTTTTGTTTAAAAATGACAATTTACCACACTCTAGGGATGAGCAGACTATCACACCTATGGGATATCAATCTGGGGTATGAACTTAATGTAATAAATGCAACTTAAAACTATATATATGTAGCATTCATTCCAGGCAGCTTATTCACAACCTACATGTATTCGGCGTTTATTAATAACCTCACCATCTATGATTGTTACTTATTTTAGTTCCCTGGTTCGTTAGGCTATGTGATTTGGCACACGACGACGTGGCTTTATAGACTTTGACTAAATAGAAGGAAGATTGTTTTATTTCAAATTTTATACCATCATGGTGGCTGCAACTTAATATAGTGGTCTATATCTATAGGTTTGAAAAAACTATTATTGTGACTGACACGGCGTCCAAAAAAGGAAAAAGGATTGTGATGTCTTTGGAATGCAGCTTAGACTATACCTAAAAAACAATGGAAACTTCCGGTTATTTGCGAATATCTTAAAGATGTGCGAGCCGTTATTTCTCTGATGGGCTTTTCAATCGGAAGTTGTATTGGACAATAGAGTAGCTGAAAGTTTTGTTGTTTTTTTAGAGAAGGGTTGGGGAAGGGATGTCCCATTGGAATTGCCTCATCTGTTCATGATAACGCGGTTTTAGCCACACCGAAAAGGTCAACGCGGCTGGCCGCCAACAGTCATTATTTAAATTCAGCGCTTGCAGGGCAAAAATATATTTTTGTGTCAACCAAGGCGGTCATGTTTGCTTTTATATTACTTGTGGAACATTGACATGAGACATTTCACGATAGGTAGGGGTTTCACCACCTGCAAATTGACCAATCAGGAGTATATTATATACAATACACACAAATATTATATATATATTATATTATTTAATAATATACAATATTGAGCAGCACAGTAGATTTGAAAGAATATTTATATGAACAGAACTTTTGTTTGTATGATTGGGGTTTGCGTTGCACTGAAGGTTACAACGCTCACATACCAGCGTAGCGGCCCAGTGGGTAAAGGAAAGTACCCCGGGCCTAACTGACAAAAAACAATAACAAGATTGGACAATCCTAAGAGGCAACACGACACGGAGATTGGATTCGTACTTTCTGTTATCAGAGATCCATGGAACCCGGGAGCTCCTTCCTCCGTTTGCATACCGTATATACGATGCACTCTGCATTTTGGGGGAGTAAGTACATCTATAGTTGAATCTATACTCTTAGAGATATTGGTTCTTTAGACAGGATGATGGTTCAATATGGAATCATTACAACAGTCGGTTCTTTGATTTTGGATGAAGGGGAGAAATACCTGGAATGGTTGCAGAACCATAAAGGGTTCCGCCTGAGCCGTGACTGAAGAACCTTAAAGGGTTCCCTCAGAGCCATGTGTTTTTATAAGCTTGTAGGCTTGGGGTCAGTGTAGGTCCATCTTAAGATCTTATTTAACTGGCTTAAAAGTTCAACTATAAATTGGCTCCGGACATGAAAGCAACACACACAAGTATTTCAAGTTAAGTCTGTGTAACAAATATTAGTATACAGTTTAATTTGGGTCAGTGCATGGCATGATTTAATTTGAATGAAAGCTAGTGTCAAAATGTGACTCGCAGTAGGCCTTGGTATATATACGCTGAGGCAGATTCATAGTCGATGCCCAGGAATCCACAATGTCGTCTGATAAACTGCTGGACGAGACGGTGGCAATGAAGTTTCTTGAAAAGGGTGGCAAATGGCAAACGAAGCAAATTGTTGTCCTTTTTTTTAGCTACACATCAACAAGTCTGCAAATAATGTCTATTGTTTTTACAGGTAAGATTTTAGGTCGGAAAATGTATGACATTCTTCCGACTAAATTATAGAAAATTTGGACTAGATGTATATGCCCATATATTGACGATACTACATTTAATATTATTGGTCTCTTTTATTTTAGAACAGTTATATTTTTGTTAGGTTTAAACTCTAGAGCGCAGTGATTAACTCATGCTGTCTAAAATATAAATATGACGAAGCCAGATGTCACACGGAGTGGTTTGGATGCTCTTGAATAACCATTTGAAGATCTCATTCCTCAAAATGTAAAGCGATGAAACAATGGTTTCCAATTAATAACATCACGCTTAACTGTTATAATTACAAACCAATATGGACATCAAGTAGAAACACTTAAATTACTTCACAGGATTCTCGCCACATTTTGCTTGCGCTGATAAAGAAGTGAACGGCACGGATATTCCTGATGACTTTTACGATGATAAGTGTGAGGTATGGAATTCAACCACGAACACATCGTTCGCCTGTTCCGGTGGATACATATGGGACGTGGGGAAGCATGAAACGATCGTCAGCGACGTAAGTATATCAAAGAAACACGGTCCTGGTTAGTTATTTTAACCTTGTGTATTTATCAAAGGCACAACATTTTCGAAGCGCTTGGATGTTTTCTCGTCCAATTTCTTCACGGACAAAGATAAACTATCGTCGACATGTCTACTGGAGCTTATTATGTGCAGTCATGATTTGAGTGCCGATTTGTACTTTACCGTGGTGTCGCCGTCAAAAATACATGTGTGCTCAGGCCAGGCAAATTTTATTAGGTGCGACAAGTTTATTAGGCCAAGAATTAGACTTAGAATAAAGCGGGTCATAATATATATATTTTAAGAATAGTCAAATTTGTCAGAAATAGACGCGTACTGAACATAATGATTGTAAATGTAAATGTTTTAGCCTTGTGTTCATCGGTGTCATTAATATATTACATAAAACGGGGCTTCTAAAAAATTAAATCTTTCAGCAAAATAGGCATTTTGTAATAAAACTGGAAGAAGTTCAAGAAAGAAGTTCTACAAAAACATATACACAGCAATCACAACTTCGAATTGCCATTTTTTTTTATTTTATTTTAAAACCAAGTAATTAATGATGTCGGATGGCCAGTGAAACAAAACAAAAAACAAAAAAAATAATAAAATTGGTGTTATATAATGTACATTGTTACGCAATTCTACATTTCCTAGTGGCTAAAAGCAGTGTTCTGCCTCCTGACTTCCTTGTTAGATAAAGTTGGCACCGGTTTATCCCAAAGTTCCCAGTCTGGATTGAAAGCTAGATGGATTTACCGGCTAGACATTACATGCAGGCATGTATATTTGCTTCGGAACGTTAATCAAAAGATGTAAATACTTATAATATATATTATTAATTAATGCCAGGGTGAGGAAGGAAGGGGACAAATTGGTTAGCATGCTCTAAGAAATATATTTTCTCTATTGATAGATGTAACTTACAGTACAAAAAATGTAGTTGCTTTGAGGGGAAAATGAGCATATCGGTAAATACGCTCGAAAAAACCAGCGTGTAGGCTTACAGTAAGTAGCCCATACTGGCTGTGCCCTACACTCTGGTTCATATAGCAAAGCGTTTTCGGTAAAGGATAGCAGAGTTAGGCTTTAGAGTCACACAAAATTGTATTGGTTGATCTGGTCACATGAGCATACAGTCATCTCGTCTAAACTGTGCTCCGCCATTTTGCAAACCTGTACGCTCATGTGACCAGATCAACAAATATAATTTTGTGTGAGTCTAGAGCCTAACTCAGCGGCCCTTTACCTGAAAAGCTTTGCTATATGAACCAGCGTATAGGATACTGTAATCTGTAAAGTGGGACATAGCTTGATTTGTTTGTTCTGTTTGGGGTTAAACTAAAGGTAACCATAAACCCAGCCCTGAACCCTACCCTAAACCTAACCCTAAACTAACCAAAACCTAACACTAAAAATAACGTCATATCTTACTTGACGGACTGACGTGAAAATGAGGGATCGTACAAAACTGTAAGTTCATTACCAAGTTGGCTGGGGTTGACTGTGAGTCTCTTATTTTGTTTTCATAAATTAGCCCTGATTCCTGACAGCTGACATGTGAAACTTACAATGTGTCAACTATTTTTAACGATGAAATATCTTTTCCAACACATTTGCCAACAACAGACAATTAAGTGCAAGTGTAGTTAGATAACTTTGCACTAGATTTTGTGATTTGAACATTTTCGCATTTTATTCCTTGGATCTGTCCAACAGGTAGGTTGTTATAGATCTATATATTGTCGGTTCAGTTTATAACCAGTATAGTGTGCAAGCATTTACTTTGAAATCAGTTGTTTTTGCTCATTTTGTACGGATACAAATATTATGAAATCCAATCCATGTGTCGTTTATGCCATATACTTTTTTTTCACAGCTTTACAGCAATCAGAGATTTTTCCGCGCTAATGCTAAAGTGACACGTT
>JAVFBW010033518.1:0-18315 GCA_034783835.1 Mopalia ciliata
TCCGCCATAATACGGCTACGGATATAATAAACCAACTGACTAAAACTATCACCTTTACATAAACTTTTGATGTTGTATCTAATGGCATGATTTTGTTAGAAAATCGATATAATAATTTGACTATCTTCAAAGGCACGTCATGTGTATGAGTATAAACTCCCTTGCTGAACTCATTACATTAATTATATATACCAGAACTATTAAGAAAATTTGTCTTTGGGATTCAATATAAAAAATATGATGATTCGTCGACTTTAATTAATCTACTACATCCCTGTATCAGTGTGATCACTTTTAAGGAATACATATATACCGGAAGTGTTGTGTGGCAAGTATATTGGGAATAACATGGAGCCAAGTCGGTTTGTTTTGATTTACTGAACATGTGGTGTTAAACTGGATTATTTAATTATCAGTTGTCTTCTTTATAAAGATCTATTATATAAACACCAGTTACAGTCCTATTGTTGTCCAATCAACTGACGCGAAATAATACACACGCGCTCAGACAAACTGTCGCTCTGATAACAGATCAATATTTCATAGATCAGTGAAATCGATCTGTCGATTTTATGACCGAGAGACTCACCACATATAGATTATACATCAACAATAAACATATCAATTATAAACATTTCAAGCTTAAAATCTCTATTCTTTATGAGCTTTAAATTTAGGTATTTACATATATCAAATATAATCACAAATACCCCCCCCCCCTACAACGGAAATATACCAGTGTCGGTTAGATCAAAGATGAATTAATCAGTAAAGGTGTTGTATTTATTTGATAATCGATCTGTTTGAAAAGCCATGAAGTTAAAATACTGTCTGTCACCCTGCTGTGTAAGTCCCGTATTAACAAGTAAATAACACGAAAGCTAAAGAAATTAATTTATCACCTAACAAAATGTATACGGGTAATGTTTAATAATTTTGAAATATAGACTACAAGAAGCCCTTCAAATCCTAATCCGATATAAAACTGTTAATCCGTCTGATCGTCTATTGGCATTGACAGTTTTTCAAATCAATTCACCATGCAGTATATGTGAATCCCATGTAACGTATAGCTTCACAGAAATCTATATCGGACGTAAATACACGGAGCTAATATAGTTGTTTTAATATATTCTAGACTAGAACTATTGTTAACTCTTATGCAGTTAAAATATACCACAAAACTGCATTTTTAACTTCTTCCTTACATCAGTTAACCAAATTAATTGTTCGTAAAAGCAAAAATATATGACCCTTTTCTAAGTAGGAATGTAGTTAAGTGTCGGATAATTGTATTTCTAAAATTTAAAACCTCTGAATTAAGCCTTATGGTTTTCTCGTGTTCATGTCATCTGTAATACTATGATTACTTTACATATTATTATGATGCCATCGAGACCAGAAATTGGACTGGCCTGACCATTTTACACAGGAATGAAGTTTAATGTCAGATCAGTGTCTCCTAAATTGAAAATGCTACATTAAGCGGTATGCTTTTTGCCATCTGTAATATTATTATTATATATCATTATATTGCCACCGAAACCAGATATTTTATTGGAATGACCCCATTTTTAACAGGACTGGAGTTCAGTGTAAGATGGATGGGTTTCCAAAATTTGAAAACCGTGTGTTAAGTGGTTATTTTTATCTTGTGTGTGCCCTCTATACGGACGGACAGGCAGACACTCACATGCACAATATCCACTGCAACTGGGCTTAAGTTATGGAAATAGTTAATTCTGTACCCAAAATTAGAAAACCCTGTAAGCGATATCGTTTTTACCTTGTTCATGTGGCCTGTTTCACTATTATTATTATTATTGTTATGTACTTGTTTGTTTCCATTGAAACCGGAAATTGGATTGGAATGACCCCATTTTAGATAGGAATGTAGTTTAGTGTCAGACCAATGTGTTTCCAAAATTAAAAAATCCTACATTAAGCGTAATGATTTTTAGAGTGTCCACGTCATCTGTAATACTAGTGTTGTTATTATGTATCATTATATTAACATGGAAACCAGAAATTTGATTGGAATGGTTTTATTAAATGGACCAGAATGCATATGTTGGTAGAGATTGCCCATGCTACCGAGAAAAAGCGATTCACAGACGACACGCGTTTGGACAAACAGTCGGTCTGATTGGTCTCGTTTTTTTTGGTTCTTTTTCTTGTCAATAATGCATTATTTTCGATGGATCAATAAAATCGATCAATATAGAGTGATCTTGGCTGAGAGACAGACAATTCTTTGGAAAAGCTCTTACCACGTCTGTCTTAAAGCAAAAAAGCTAAGTTAACAATTGTTTTGAGTATAACACAACCTTACACTATATGTAAAGCTCTGCATGGGAAAGTTCTAACCATGTCTATCTTAACGAATTATTGTTAAAAATGCAATTGGCTTTGATTATTGCGCAAACACAACTTCATCTCATATAAATTTCGTAAGGCGTATTTATTGTGTTTTTGAAAAATAATCGTGGCCATTAATCAGCTGAAACACATTCGACGAAATCAATCGAACATGTTTCTACCATAAAAATTAGAATTTGCAATAAATCTATCAGATAAAGAAAGCCCATTTAAAGATATTGGAAAACATATAAAGACTACGGATATAATAAACCAATTGACTAAAACTATCACCTTTATATAAAACGGTTGATGTAGTATTTAATGGCATGATTTTGGTAGAAAATCGATATAATAATTTGACTATCTTCAAACGCACGTCATGTGTATGAGTATAAACTCACTTGCCGAACTCATTACATTAATTATATATACCAGAACTATTAAGAAAATTTGTCTTTGGGAGTTTATCTAGAAGATATGATGATTCGTCGATTTTAATAAATCTATACTACATCCCTGTATCAGTGTGATCGCTTTTAAGAAATACATATATACCGTAAGTGTTATGTGGCAATTGTATTGGGAATAACATGGATCCAAGTCGGTTTGTTTTGATTTACTGAACATGTGGTGTTAAATTGGATTATTTAGTTATCAGTTATCTTCTTTATAAAGATCTATTATATAAACACCAATTACAGTCCTATTGTTGTCCAATCAACTGACGCGAAATAATACACACATGTAGACAAGCTTTCGCTCTGATAACAGATAAATATTTCATAGATCAGTGAAATCGATCTGTCGATTATATGACCGAGAGACTCACCACATATAGATTATACATCAACAATAAACATATCAATTAGAAACATTTCAAGCTTAAAATCTAAATCATTCTTTATGAGCTTTAAATTTACGTATTGATATATTTCAAATATAATCGCAATTACCCCCCTACAAATCGTATTTGTATATAATAAAAAAAATAAAACAAATCCTGGGAAATATACCAGTGTCGGTTAGATCAAAGATGAATTAATCAGTTAAGGTGTTGTATTTATTTGATAATCGATCTGTTTGAAAAGCCATGAAGTTAAAATACTGTCTGTCACCCTGCTGTGTAAGTCCCGTATTAACAAGTAAATAACACAAAAAGCTAAAGAAATTAATTTATCACCGAACAAAATGTATTCGGGTAATGTTTAATAATTTTGAGATATAGACTACAAGAAGCCCTTCAAATCCTATAATCCGATATAAAACTGTTAATCCGTCTGATCGTCTATTGGAATTGACAGTTTTTCAAATCAATTAACCACGCAGTATATGTGAATCCAATGTAACTTAGCTTCACAGAAATCTACATCGCACATAAATAAACGGAACTAAATATATTTGTTTTAATATATTCTAGACTAGAACTATTGCTACTCGGGAAGAATAATTTGAAATTCCCATTAATGCACTTAAGCAGTTAAAAGTTCCCACAAAAATGCAATAAATATTTTTGTTACATCAGTTAACCGAAATGATTGTTCGTAAAAGTAAAAATCTATTCCAGAAACCATTAGTTCCACTGAAGAGTTTAACATAATACACAAGTAGTGTAATTCCGAAAAAAGATAACTTCATTTTGGCTCATACATTTTTACATAATACACAAGTAGTGTAATTCCGAAAAACGATAACTTAATTTTGACTCAATATTTCAGCATTTATTATGCTATCATCAGGAGATGATGTATGACCACCCCTTCCCTTCCCTCGCACCCAAATATCCCTATAACACAGAAACATTTCCCATTCTCAAACTTACACAGATAAACCATTTTAAGTAATGCCAGTGTACATTTTAACACATTTAAAAACTGTACATTTATTTTCCCCTGTGTTGCCACACACATGCGTTGATTTGTAAGTTTAGAATTTCGCTACTCTAGACTCCTCGAGACTGTTTCCAAGTAAAGACGTAAAGTTGAATTTGTAAAGTGTCTAAAGTCTGTGCTGGGGTTTAGGGTAATCAAGCTAAAGCATCCCTTTATCCACTGCAACTCAGCTTTTATCATGGAAATAGTAAATCTGTCTGTCAAAAATCCTGTAAGCGATATGGTTTTTATCTTGTTGGTGTCGTCTGTTTCACCTGGGATTACAATATGCCTATTGCAATGCCCTGGGGAAGTTTTTATCGCCTCTTAAAGTAAGACGGCCAAAAAAACTTGAATTGCAACTGAGTGGAACCACCTACCAACTGTTGTCAATACGATTTGTCGTTCTAGTAGTATCAAATAGTTGAAAATAAAACTATGGAACTTTTTGTGGAACGTTAACACGTGCTGAGAACCAAGCTGGGTCCTGTCTCAACGAACAAATGGATACCAAAGGCCTCAGGACTGTGTTTAAAAAAGAAATATAACAAAAAATATTTCGGTAAACATTTTTAATATTTATAGAAATCCGTTCTAGAACTCATTTACAGAAAAGATAAATATGGGTTTAAATTTCAAGATCCTCTCCACAAACATACCTAATTAATAAAACCAGTTTCGCATTAACGAATCTTTAATATAATTGGCAGACTTTAAGAAGTCTTTTGGGATCCAAAACAGAGGCAACAAGACAGATGGAATTGAATAAGTAAAAAAAAAAAATTGAATATTTTATTTTATTTGAACATATATTTCTAATTTTCGCCTGGGACATTATCAATTTAATGTCACTTTTATGAATTGCATAAATCCGTGTTTAATATTTAATAGCTTCCGTAACTTAATCTGCATTTTAAAATACACCTGCATGTGCTTATCTATTGTAACCATCTTAAAAGTTACATATCTGCATACTGACTATAAACGCAAACCTATCACCTGGCCCCAGGGTACCTGTCCACACACATAAAATATGTTGCATTGGAGATTTTGTTGTGTCAAATTCTTGGACTAAACTCGAGTAAATCTAATTTTGTCAAGAAAACGTGGCGTTAAATTGGGCAGTTTTATTATCGACTGTCTCACTGTTCTTTAAACACCGATAATAGCCCTATTATTGTTCAATCCACAAAAGCGATATACAGACCACACGCGTTCGAACAAACTGTCGATTTACAGTCGCTCTGATTGGTCTCAATATTTTATTGCATGTCAGTAACATATTCATTTCAAGAGATCAATAAAATCTAACAGCAGGTTGATTTCGTCTGAGAGGTAGTCAATGCCTCGGAGAAGTTTCAACCATTTCTGCCTTAAAACAATACTGTTTATAAATCAGTTGTCTCTGTGCAAAAGGCAACGTTCTACTAGAGACAAGGCGCTGGGTAAAATTTTACGGAGTCTGTTTAAGACTTTAAAAATGATTAAGGATACTGTAACCCCCCTACAGAGTGTTTTTACGTTTTGCAGTTTTACTTCTAAACTACTGTGAATTTTGCAACACGTATGTATATATATTCTGACTCGTCTTTTTCTGCATAACAATAATAAGTAATTTTTTTTTTCTAAAGCTTACAGAAAAAAATATTTTGCATAAAAAGTAAATTTTTGCTACCTCTTTTTCAAATTGCTATTTCTGTTACACTATTTACGTCAACAGTTAAATTTTACATTAACGTATAATACATTGTGTGAACGAAAAAACGGTCATTTATTTTTTTCCTATTTGTCTTGCGGTATTCGGTTAACGGACAAAAATCCAAACAAATGTATCAAAATAGTGAAATTTCGCCTTTTTATAACTTTATCTAAGAAACGAAAAAAATATAGTAAAAATCTGAACGACCGTTTTTGAGTTTTATATGTTAAGATGAAGCGTGCAAAAATCAGATGTGTAGGTATAAAAACAGCTGAGGAGTAGGCATTTTCTCAAGTACGGTACACTGGGAATGAAGCAAGACTTACTACTGATTGGTTTGTTTGGCTGAGGTTTAACGTAGTACTCAAAGGTATTTCACTTATACGACGACGTGCCAGCCCAATGGGTGAAGGAAACCACCGTCGAAACCACTGGCAACAAACAAAGACAGGACATGACAAATACAGGACGACAACAACAGGACGCAATACAGACAGCACAAACAGATCGACTTCCTGTTCCCCTTTAGCTCTGAGAGCACCAGGGCAACATGAAGCTCCCTCCAACCACCTGCTGACTGTGATAGAAGTTGAATGAAAAAAAATTTTTATTCTGAAGACAACCAATAAACCTTTAAGTCAAATTATAATCTATGAAAATGCAAGATTGTTTTGTCATATGTTGTGGTGCTGCAGTACCCCTAGGAAATGAAGTATCCTACAATTTAGTGGAATACAACGATTTCCCTCAATGCAGGGAAGTATAGTATCGGATATCTATCCCTGACTGAGGGCCAAAATAAAACCTTATATATTGCTTTAATGTTGTATCTGTGGCCAAAGAGTTGACTTACATGTCCTCCCTGAGCTATCCTCATGCCAGTTCTCAGGCCACTGAAGATCTGGCCCATATGAACTACTCCAGTGACCCCTACGATCTCTAGCATTCCATCATAATGGGTGGGCTTGTTGAACTGATCCTCTTTTTCTGGACCCCATGGGTTTGCACCAGAGCCCCAGCTATACAACAAGCAAAATACAAATATTTCTTTCATCAAGTTGAGAACAAGATCATTAAAACAAGAATATTAAAAAAAATACAACCAAGAGATGCAAACATTCATCAAAAATTAACTCATTCTGCTTATTTGTTGTGTCAAATGTAAGACATTCACAGAAACATCATGGAAAACAGATCTAGTTGTTAATAAGACTCTGAAATTGATTGTTTGATTCTTTTTAAGGTCTTGCTGGACCCCTTCGACTCAAAAGTAACCAATTTTTTTTAATAGGTTGGATTAAAAGTTAGGTATTCAAACTATATGTTGGTGAAAAAATTAATTCGAAACTCCAATTACACTATTTAAATTGGAGCCTTTAACATGATTTTCCCATGATCATATATTCAAGCCACAAAACTTTAACTGCCTATCCACATTTTCCCAGGCATATTTCTGGAAAACTATTCATGTTAGAAACTTCAAATTCGTACCATTCTGAAGAGCATAATGCGATCAAGTAAACGGTGCCTCATTCTTACAAAAGTTTGTCCTTGAATTTTTTTAATGTTTTGTGAAACTTGTGTTTGACATTATTATAACACTTTCCAAAGTGGGATAGACAAAAACCTCCAATGAGTTCGTTCTAATCATTTTTTTTCCTTTTTAAGGGGACCCGATGACACAATTGTGTGACTCCCTCATATAACAGAGGTAAACAAGGGAATTCAGAATGGCATTAAAAGGATGTCACCAAAAATCATCTTTAACATTCTGGTCAAAAGGTACTCTAGAACCTCCTGGTGTCATAAAAATGTCCAATGGACGACACTGAACCACCCTATGACACGGTGGCTTTTTTGTTTCTATTCTTATTTGTGCTCACCTGAGGATGTTTAGAATAATAATACCCTCTACGGGAGGTAAATCAATCTGTTTTCCATCCACTTCTATTCTGACTACTCTATGAAGGTCCTTACATAAACGTCGATTGACCATCTTTCGTATTCCCATCCGTAAATATACACTCTTATTATGTAACCTACAAACAAGTGTATCATAACAATAAAAATAATCAGATGTCTTTACTTTCCTGAAAAAGAAAGGCCTGCAGAACAAAGCACAGCTTAAAACTTTAATGAGTGTATTTAGCACACCTAATTAAAAGCTAACTATAACAAAGAAAAGTGTTACAAGAAATAATGATTTAAAGTGAAAGCGGAGAAAACAGCCTAAATGTGTAGATGATTGAACTCCAGATTGTTTTTAAATTACTCAAAGTAAATTTAATAAAAAAATGTTTTTATAATTGAATGAAAAGGTGTGAATAGAGTTTTATCGATTGCATTCATTTCTTGAATACATAATTTTTTAAAAATGTCATAAAATGCCAGTTTTAACTCTGAAATTTGAGTTATGTTGGCATCATTGATTCGTTTACACCTTTGTTAATGACTATCAGTAGGAGTCCACCTGGGAGAAAGTACTTTGTTTAATTGTGTATTCTAACGCCCAGACTGAATACGCACTTGATACATATCTAAACTGATCACTGTTGGCCTATATCGAAATCATTTACAACCCAGTTTATTTTCTTATTGTTATTACTTTTGGGTAGGTTATGTATTGAAGATTTTAAAGTATAATTGTGAGCAGAACATATTCCATCCATATAAATACCAACTTTGTCGGCATGCTGCGTGGTTGGCTCTACAGAAATACATTTTTGTGGTTAAACCATACGTAATGACCCATATTATGTCATTTATTTTGTGTGTCTGCCACTATCACTGTAAAAGGGAGACACTCATTTGATAGTCTTGAGTTTATTTTTAAAAGTATAATTTGCTTGTAAGAAAGGAACTTGAGGAACTCGTAAGGAACTTAACTTTGGAAAACTTTTGACACATGAAGATAAGTGGGAATAAAATGGTAAGCATCATAGACTTACCTGCTATTAAATTTATCTGGATTTTCTTCTCGTGCCATATGAAAGTCCCTGGAAAGCTCTGCATCAATACCAAGTCCAAAATAATTGTTCATGACAAAGATACTGGTTGTATCTTCATTAGTGTTAGCCGCATTGGTGGCATTAGCAATCTCTAGTCTGGCTTCATTAGGCTTTTCTTCGTTCGGGTGAAATATCACTGTCCACCTGCCAACAACAACACATAGTTTATTTTTTCATTGCTGAATTGATTAGTGTTCAATTACCTTGTCAAACGAAATATAATTTTTTTAAATTTGGGTTTGCTCACCATTTACAAAAAATAAAGACAACATTAATGTGAGGATTAGTAGTAATGGGGTGTTGGTCAAATTTATCATATATGGAATAATTATGTTTAATAAGGGGATCCCATGGGGATCGCCGGTGGCTAAAAAAGGTAGATTACTCTATCACCCGTATAACAGGTAGAACCATCTATGTCATTGATTAACAATAGCATTCTATTGAATATTCAGACGATGCTATTGTTAGTCAATGAGAAGGATTGCACTTCCTGTTATGTAAGTTATCTCCCTTTCTTTCCACTTGCCACCCCCATTCAGGTCACAGTATCTGTGTTACTTTTGATCAAGTTTGATCAACACTGAAACTTTCAGGTAAGCTAGAACATACCTATCAAGTTTAATTTCTTCAGCTTCTATGACATCTCGGAGTAAATTAAGAGGGTCTTCGCCCCCGGTATAACCTGGCCCCCAACGTAATACACGAGCTAAATCATTGCCTGAAACATCAAGAAAAGGATTACTTTGTCTGTAGCCTCTATCACTTTCACCTATCATTCAATTCTTAATTTTCTCATTGCTTTTGGTTTGTTTGCTTGCTTGGGGTTTAATGTCCTACTCAAGAGGTTTTTAACTTATAAGACATCAGACTGTTCTTTGTCTAATTATGGTGGAAAAACAGAGAAAACCACGAAACAATTTCTTATCTGTTTCCAAGTAAGGTTGTCATAATATTTATCTGTCCCTCTAAAAAGAGCTATTTTTGACCAAAAATTTGCACACGCATGATTCAGTTTTTCTAAAGCACAAGGCTGTTGACACTCAACAGTCTGAGCTATGGCTGTTTTGTTGTATTTAAGGTATCAACTCATTTTTGTCTGACTTGTCAACTTCACTATATCCATGTCTGGTGCTGTGCAATCTAGACTGAAGTACTCCTTTTAATCTGTCAAATTGGAGTGTGCAGACATCACTCAAAAAAGTGCTCTAGTCCAGACAGGGTCAAAGTTCGGAAAGTAATAAAAACAAAGTGTATTACACTGCAGTGAAACAACTTTTATGCGTGAAGATAATCTAAGTATTCCTTTCATGTTGGTATTTCATAATAAAAGACAGTACACTTTACAAAAGCATCACAAACAGATCAGCTTAATGTTGCCCTTAGATAGGATATGCTCCAGGGCAACAGGAAGCTCCTTCCCAACCCTTCACTTGGCAATAAGACAAGTGTTGTCAAATGGTATGTTATTGCCATGTAGCTGAAATATGAAGAGTGGAGAGCACTGACTGACCTGTTCCTAAAGGTACTATGGCGAGTGGTGGTGACTGACAGACAGCATCCTGGCCTACATTATCCAGGCAGGAGAGAACCCAACCAACAGTACCATCTCCACCACACACCAGGATTTTATAGTAAGGGATATTTCGGGCAACATATAACCTGTGGAAGATGCAAACATAAATAATTAGCTCCCTTTGGCCAGATGCAAATATAATTCTAAATGCCACTATCATAAAATCTACATATTAAGCTAGGGTATTCATGATTTTCTTTTGTCATGACTATTATTTTCAGATAATTTTTTTTCTTCTGTTCTGTAGTTCTGTTATTTAGCTACTGCCATAGCCAAGGGCAATTCCCCTCATAGGACAGCTATATACTCCAACTGCTGGACTAACAGAACAATAACATGTCTGTTATTTCACTATGTTGGAAAATCAATGTTTCTACCAGTCTAATCTACATAAGTGTAACTGTAATTCCATTTCCTTTGACAATGTTTTGGATAGGCCAATTAAGGTTGCTTACCCTGGTAAGGGTCCACCAGTCTCTAGGTTAAACACCTGGTGGGGGTTAAGGAGATGCCTGAAGGAGGTGATGAGTTCCAGACCCTGACAACCTCCGCTCTTTACATTCACAAACACTAACAAAGGAATTGTGTTCTCCGGGATCATATGAGGCTGAAAATACAATACAGTATCTTTACATTCCGCACGAAAATCAAGGTTTGCGTTTTCACAACAACATTTTATATTTAAACAACAAAATCTATCCAAAACGAAAAATGTGGGACCGAAATTTACACTTACACTAGCACAACCATAAACTGTTTGTTTGTTTGATTGGTGTTTAACGTCGTACTCAAGGGTATTTCACTTATATGACGACGGACACAAATACAGAACAAAATGAAGAGGGAAAAAGAAAATAAAGCCTATAAACAGTTATCAAATTTCCTGATGAATAGTGAACCATGAGTAATCCAGTAAGTCTTAATGTAGACTGATCAAATCCCAAGAGACATGCTACATGCTATATAGATTTAATGAAAGTGAAATAAACGCTAATATAGCTTGTTTCTATATTCTGAACACTTCAGCTTTAGCTTTAAATATCGTGTTTTGAATGGTAATATTGGACGTAATTTTATTAAAAATTCTTGTCAGCAAATATTGCAAGAATTAAATCTCAGAAAAAGTGTATCTTATTTTGGTGGTTAAGCTCCAAAATTATTACATTAATACGAACACGATATGAATAGGTTCAAACTCGTTAAATGCAATTTAATGGTGCATCCTTTAATAACATGTCCCATACACGATGGATCCATTTTCTGTCTAACATTTTGAATTAAATTAATCATGTTCTTTTCATAATTTTATGGTAAATATGGATTTCAAAAGTAAAATAACTAAGAAATTATTTCCAATTTAGGCGCCAAAGATACATTTCCAGTTTAACACTTTGATTACCTAAATATACTCTCGATTTTTAATTGTATAATAAATATGGATTCAAAAAAATTAACCCCCCCAAATTCATGTTTGCCATACAGCAATTATTTCCTTATATGAATATATATATATCAGTTAACATCAATTAGCATAAAAGGTGCGTCAATAACTTTGATGATCTCATCAAAATTTGGGGATTCAAAGTTGTTTCGTTCTCCAGCAATAGTACTGTCAGGGTTAACAAGACGTACAGAGAGATGTTCATTCGTGATCATAAACGCACCCCTAGACCAATCATTGGCCGAGTGGTTAAAGCTTGTCGACAATTTGTTTGCAGTTCCTGCTCCATCATTGTACTTATAGTAGTTTAGTGCTCCACATATATGCCTAACGATTGAAGTTGTGTAAATAGTATTACCGGTATTCAACAAACCAATAAAGAAAAATTACACCAAAAGAACCAGTGGCATTCTAGTAATGGTTCCCGCTATATGAACCAAAACTATGGATTGAGATTAGCAAGACTATTTAATATTTCATACAGTAATTAAACTGTCGGTATTATGTCAGGTTTTGGGCTCAACCTTAAGCGTAGGATAATTGCAATGACAATTTTAGTAAGACAGATATGACTTCTCTCATACCTATACTGGTTAACATGATATTTAGAAGCTGGTTTAGCTATTAAACACAAATGCTTTCATACGGACAGCAGTTTATGATTAAGGGATAACACGTTGGTGTAGATATTGATACCGTTTACAAGTCAATGTGTAGATGTGCAGACCTCTTGAACAGTACGTCTTTAAAGGGAAAAGAAGTGGGAAAATTAACCACAGACGATTAGCTTTACTCTTTCCTCCGCGAGGCGAGGATCTAACAAGATCGTTATTTTTTGTGCTAAGTATGCCATTCGGACCATGGGTCCGTCATGTCTTTGGGGGCCACTTTTCTAGGGCACCTAATCAAAAAGCGACTCTTCTTTTTGCAAATGCTTTGCATTCATTTCATCCAGATATCCTGCAGAGGAAACCGTCGGCTTTGGCCTAAAGCGTTCCTTTCAAAGGTTGTGGGAAAGAGCAATCTAAATTATTCCACTGGACAAACCTTTTTCCAAGGAAATCCTGTGCTATAATAGAAACACAATCAACAATACAAAATAAAGCATAAAATAAATTAATGTAGTCCTACATATAAACAATAACAGTACAAAAAAGCTAATGTTTAAAAATTTGTGATAGTTAAAACATCAGCATGCAAACGAGCATGATATTTTCTGTACATAGTATTTCATCCGGAGAACAATACCAGGCATCAACCAGGTCTACCTTTCGTTAATTTAACCTTTTACCTCGAGAAAGCCAGGCGAAAATGCAACCGATACAACTTTTCCTTAACTAAACTTTCGATTCACATTTGTCTTTTTGACGAAAAAATAAAAAATTAAACCAGAGCCTTTTCTTGTTCTTTTATTAAGGTAAGGAAGCAATCTGCCCTCCTTTCTGTACGTAGTCTTTCTTTATCGCACCACTCACAGACGCAATCATGACTCCCTGTATTGACAGTCTGGCTTTGAGCATCTGGGCCCACTTGTATAAAGCCTCATTAAGCTAAGGTTGCCTTATTTTTCCCCGTAGGCCTAAACAAAGAAGACGAGCCTCTTTCACAAATTCTCCTTTCACCTTAAGTGCTAATGTCACCTTACCCTAAGGAGGCTTTGTGAAAGCGGGCCCAGACAATGAAACCATCGGAATTGTTATTTCTGTGCAGTCTTTCACCCAGAGCGCCTTGTAGGGAGTAAACTGACCATACCTTATCTCGGCTAAGTCAGTATCAGTATCGAGGATACTTGACAAGAAAGCAGTCGAGCAAACCATCCATCGCCTTAAAATTTTATTCACAGGACCTGTGGAGGAAACACCAAGTCTTCTTGAGTTCAGTAGTGTACTGCTTCCACCTTTGTTTTACAACATCCACACACTTTTCTAAAAAACTCTCTAATTTCCTCCACTTTGGTAGCGTGTATCAGTGGATTGAGCAGACTGTTCATACAACCAATGCCAACTAAAACTGTAAATACCGGCAGGTCGGTTTGATTTGGGTTTCTTCCCTTTGAGGCACCAATTAAGCTGTAGAGACCTGAACATAAAGAAACGAACTTCATTACACATCGTTGAAAAGGTTCCAAAGAAATTATTAATTATTTTATGCACATTAAATTTATATACCGTAGCAGTAAGAATTCGTTAACTGGTGTTACAGTTGGTATGTTTGTTGTGCGCACATACAACATGCATAATAGTCCTGATGAGAAAAAGGGTTCGAGTGTGCTTGGGTTTGTCCTAAGGCGTCTCTGTTTTGCTCTGTTTTGTTTTCTTATTTTTATATATATTTTTTATGTATATATTTATATATTTATTATTTGTTTATTCATTACTATTTTGTCGGTTTTTAAAAATATAATTTAATTATCATCAACATGTGGTATGATCAATGAAGAGACGCTGTGGTTGTTATTGTATATAATCAGGGCGGTAGATAATTATCAATGATATATAATATAATTTGGCGTATCTGGAAAAAAGTATACGTTTATTGTCTTATACACTTGTTGCTTGTTGTATTTTTTTAACGTTATTTGGGAAATGATTCTATGTGTTTCCCGTGAAGTCCAGTAGGCAGATCACCTAAGTTCCACACAATCCGCCTGGGAATATGTTTTCCACTGGATTTTTGTGTTCATTTACGAAAATACGCTAAATATGTGTCACAGACATGTTGCAATATATCTGTCTTGCCTGCCTTCATCCTGTTGGATTTTACAATATCCTTCACCCTGTTGGATTTTACAATATCCTTCATCCTGTTGGATTTTACAATATCCTTCATCCTGTTGGACCAATAACAGATTCACATTCTTCAAAAATATTTTTGTAGCACAGTT
Organism: Mopalia ciliata; assembly: GCA_034783835.1. NCBI lineage: Eukaryota > Metazoa > Mollusca > Polyplacophora > Chitonida > Mopaliidae > Mopalia > Mopalia ciliata. Next base: position 14,838 of record JAVFBW010033518.1, read on the forward strand.
TAGCTTTACACAGATATTAATTTGTTTAATTGTATTATAAATGCATAATAAAACCAATGACAGATTATGTTTCAGTAATCGTTGTTCGTACTGTTATACTTCAAAGACTATAAAGAGCTCTAAATCTATGAACATTAGTATATAACTTTATAACACCAGTTCCAATGGCGGTGGTGGTAAGCAAAATTGTCTTTCTCGACAATATAAATATTTAACGTTATTACCAGAAATGCAGGTATTGTATTCTTTTCTAATTCTCTAATACTATACATGGTGAAGTCTATTTAAGTCCACATTTAGTACATATACCTTAATTTAACCAAACAAATTATGGTACAACTATAATTGGGTTTATGTAGACACAGGTTATCTTCATTAAATCTGGTCAACATAAAACATGATTATCATCAATATTATTTATTATTTTGTTTTTCACTACCTCATTATATAACCTTCATTTTGACTCTTCTTTATAAATAAAGGATATCTATATAATTATATTATCGTAACGTCCTGAACGAATCTTTAAAAATACTCTTCTAGCAAGTATGAATACCGCTATTAATTTTATGTGACTGATTAATGAATAATTTTAATCTGAATCTTTCTATCATGCGATGGTCGTCTGAAAGGCTTGTTTGATATAAAATGACTACCGGTTATTTCACCATTTACCTGTTGACACATTTCACATCGCCTGACAAGCCACACAGACACAGATAAGTGCCATCGCGAAACAAAATTACAAAGTTAAAAAAATACTTTAATTACATCCATTTGTCTTCTTACTTTATTGCTTTCAAGGTACTCTGTCGCGACCTTCGATTGCGATTAAATCAGCAGTGGTAATTTGTTTTGTATAAAGCTTAGTCATTTCCCGGAAGAAACGAACTGTTCCGCAGTAATGTTTGGTGACACGAAAACTTGACACTTGGCTTATGTTATGGAACTCCTGCAGAGTAAGAAAGTGTTTGGGTTTTTTTGTGTCAATATGAAGGGGTGGGCCTGTGGTTGAATCTTTTATCATCGATTTATGGGAAATTATGTAATGATTGTGTCAATATGAAGGGGTGGGCCTGTGGGTGAATCTTTTATCATCGATTTATGGGAAATTATGTAATGATTGTGTCAATATGAAGGGGTGGGCCTGTGGTTGAATCTTTTATCATCGATTTATGGGAAATTATGTAATGAATTCAGAGTTCCGTCAGCAAACCATTCTTACTCAGTTACAAAGAAAGCAGTGGCTGATAGTGAACAAACATATTCTGTGTTAAGCAGTTTTGGCTATGGGGGTAATGCGAAAATATACTGCGGTCAATGTCATGTCATTGTAACCCTGTAGAGGGACAATATTAAATTACATGATAATATTTACTAATCGATTGATTGGCCGGGTTTGTATTACTTAGATTTGTTATCCGGCGACCTGGTGCAATAAACTTTTGTCGTTCGAAAAAGTAATCATAACAAAGAGTATCTCACTCCATCCTCATATTATACAATCTGCTATAACGTTTTAGTGAGTGCAACCTTAAACCCAAATCTGGCACAACTCTTTGTACATTCATATAGTAAATCTTAAATTCGGCCGAAAATTAACCTCTATGTTATCCCAATAAGTTTTTCCATTGACTTTTCCTTGATACAAATTAATATTGGCTGAACGTTTTCGATGTAATCAAACAAGTTTAGTCTTTAGTTATGCTGAAACAAGTTAAGTCCAAATCGGATGTTCCCTTAATCACTGTATATTCCCGAAGATTATTCTTTGATACGCTTAGAAAACAGACTTTAAAATGGCTTATAATTAAACTGCACCTGCTGGAGTAAGTTTTTCTTTCCGTTCGCCTATAAATGCTTCTACTTACCCACTGGAGTCCAGCAAACCAGATAGGCTCCTATTAACAAAAAGATTGACCTCAATATCTGAGCAGCTTTCCTTGTGTCTTGTGTAATTTCTGCTGAATGACTATGGCAAGCTATCTGACGACGATGATGCATTGATATTTGGTATAGCTTTGAGTACGCAAGCACCATACAGAAAGCCGGTACCATTCCTATGGTAAAATTATAAATTATATAGCTGCTTGGAAATGTTTCAAAGAAGCTGTACACCGTAACTGTCTCGTTGTGCCAGCCTAATAACGGCAAAAGCCCTAATAAAACACACATAATCCACGTAACAATACATAGTATGTGGAGCTTTTTACTGGTCATATATTGTAGGTAACGAAGGTGCATGGCCACTTTAAGGTACCTATCGACCGTAAGGTAGTTCAAGAAAAAGGCAGAGGCTACTAAGAAGGCGCAGATAAATCCCATTCGGAAAAGATATTCATGGGAATTCCTCATCTGAAATACGTTTAAAACTGCAACGTAGCAGACCATAACCCCTGTCAGGGTGTCCGAAATAGCGAGGTTCTGAATAAATACGTTTCCTGGAGCTTCTCGAATCTTCCTTTCTTTAATAAAACCGACAATCACAATACCATTGAGAGAAATTATCGTGGATCCAATGATAGCTAACAGGATGTTTGCCATGACTTCACCCATTGTCAGCGGAATAATTGAATCTCGGGACGAAATATAAGACGAATTAGACCCGTTCGATTCCATATCTGACAGGAAATCTCCAACAGTCAATTTCATTTAGGCTTACTTTACATCTGTCAAATTATTACTGCCATTTATGTGACTACAATAGATCAGGTGTAAGCGAATGGTGCACTCCACTATATTGGCTACGGAGATGCAGCGACAGCCTCGACTTGAACATTTAAATATCCAGTTTCAAATAATAACCAATGAGCAATGCAACTATTTCTAGACAACCGAAGGGCATCTGATTTAGACAAATATACGGTTTCTAAGACCGGTAACCATTCAGGAAGATCAGCCAATACACGTTCCACTGACGTCAGGTGTGCATGCGATGAATCACTATTTATAAAACACCTATCTAGTGAACACGCACTATGTAGGCGAGGCAAGGCACCGTGAATTGTTTAAAGACAGCCTTTGTAAGCATACGGCTTCTTCTGGTCGGTCTATTGTAATTGATAGTAGAAGCTGTTTATGCGTGATTGTTTATACACACAAATAGGGAACGTTGAAACGTTAACCACAGATACAATCAGTTCTCTCCGCACGGTCATCTTCCGGTCCATAAAAGGATTAATGTTTGATCAATGGATTCGCTGAGAAGATGTTTGGTTTCAATTATAATATGAGATCAGGCCGATATTGTACCTGATCTTGTCAACATAAATATCTCATTGTAGTTGTTTATAAAAAAAAAATAGTGTCCTAACTTTGCACAGTTTCACAGAAGCTGGCGTTCTCAGTGTTAATTTATATATAGAACGTTCGACAAAAATTCTGTTATGCATAACTAGCTTAAATCCATGATTTCCACTGATAAGTTTAATATAGTACAAGAGTAGTGTAACTCCGAAGAACGATAAACTCATTTTGA
>JAVFBW010033629.1:0-18313 GCA_034783835.1 Mopalia ciliata
ATAATTTTTTTTTTCTGAAATTTTTTTTTCTAAATAATTAACACACGTAGGCCTACACAATATGTATTGTGCTCATTTCTGAGCAACCTTCAGTTGCTCATTGCACTCGCTATTAGGCTAGCAAAGTCGAACCCCAACTCGTAATATCCCGCTCGTCAAACCCCATTCGTCCGACGGCACATGCTACATGTAGTTAATTTAGGAATTAAGAGTTCCTGAGGTAGATTGTTTGTTTGATTGTTTGATTGGTGTTTAACGTAGTGCTCAAGAGTATTTCACTTATATGACGACGGATTGTCCACTTCACACTGTACACATCCTTATGACTGAGGAAAACCCACCCCCGCGATTGCCGGAGCCACAACATGTGACTCGCTCATATACCTGATGGTCGAAAGGTGAACTCGAACCTGTGAACGGTAAATCGAAGCATGTTCATGTTCAGGAAGCACACTTGCTACCACTAAGTCACGGCCGCGGGCTCCCGAGGTAGAGGAGAGTAGTTGGATCCAGCCACAGCCAGGACTTGGTAGATAGATGGTACCAGCCTTTAATGACGTCTTTAACTCTGACCTTCCCTGTTTCCTTGTGTCCATTTTATATGTCAAGTATCACATCATAAAGCCATGCCCTTCATGCCCATAAGGAACATAACTGCACTGCCGGTCGAAAAATTAAATTCTTTTCAGGCAGCTTTCAGCCTCGATAAGTAATTTTTAATTTTTAATTTTTAATTTGTTTTAAAAACTGTATTTTTCCATCAGAAACAAACACTTCACAATTTTATTTATCAGTGTGTTTGGTTATTTACTGTGGTATCATCTAAGTTGAATAAACACCCAATCAATCTATGCATATTTTTCAATTTATGTTTTCAGATTCTAGCAGCCATTCTCCCCACAAGAAACACAAGAAGCATAAGAAAAAGCATAAGAAGAAGAAGGCAGAGGATGAGATGACGGGACCTGTTACATACAGTGCTAGTCCCTGTAGTGAAGGAAAGTCAACCATTAAGCTCAAAATCAAAATCGGAGGAGAGACACTCGGCACTAAGAGGTTTGCAGTTTGAACAGAGAATTTATATGTACTCTGTATGCATTATGTGAATACAACTGAAAAGATAAAGATAAAAGAGATAAAGTACTGTACCTGATTCACCTTAAATTTCTATTATGAAAACTGGTACCATTTTTGCTAATTGTGAGAGTATTGAAGCATTTAAATAAGCAAGTTTATATTGTTTAGAAATCCGGATGCTTTCGAAGTGACACATTTGTCCTATTCTTCTCAGCCACAATTTTTAAATCCTCAGATAAGTACTTTCAAGGATAAAGGGTTGGGAGGTATCTTCCTGTTTTCCTGGGCCCCCGGCTGTAGCTTAGTGGTAGCGTGTGCGCTTTCTAAACTGAACCTGCTCGATGTACCGTTCACCGGTCCACCAGCGACCATCAGGTATATGAGCGAGTCACATGTTGTGGCTACGAGGTTTTCCACCGTAATAAGGTTAGGTGCAGTGTGAAGTGGACAATCTGTTGTCATATAAGTGGAATACCCTTGAGTATGATTTTAAACCCCAATCAGTCCTGGTCCTCTCAGAGCTAAGGGTCAACATGAATCGGATGTGTCTAATATGTCTCTGTACAAGTCCTGTCATATAATCTATTTTTATAGCCCATTACTTTGAGGGTCCCTGGTTTCCTCTACCCATTGGGCTGGCTCACTGTCATACCAGGGAAATAACCTTAATTATAGCATTAAACCCCAAACAATCAAACAAACAATGGACAAAATGTTGTAAAAACATAAATAAATTATGATTATCAAAACAGTTTGTGAATAAAGCAAAGTGATTTAATGCATACATCATTAGGGCAGGTGTTTCTCCGGATTGAACTCACACCCCCAAAAATTCAAATGAAAAAACAGTTTAAATTAATACTGGCTTGGAATTTCACAAGCGCTTAGAGTTTATAGACGATTATGTGAGCTATTATTTAGTCTCCCAAACTCATACTTAATTGATCTGTAGCGCATACTTAATCAACCAGGTGTATCATACACGCCTTCAGAGTCAGGCCCAGAACATTCCACATTCCCCTGGTTTGAGACCAATTGATTTTTCTGGAGGACAACCAAGTATTTCTACTGAGGGTTGTTCACTGGACAAGTGAATAAAATTTTAAAAGAAAATAAAAATCAAGATATGCTCAGTCTTGAATAATAGTCCATTTTAATTTTTTCAAAACAAAGAGGTCAAAAGTTTTATTAAGAATGGAAAATGTCTTATGAAAAGCCATTGTTAACAATGTATGAATAAATTGACATTAATTTGTGTTTTAGTTTGAATGGGGGGTTACAACCAATATTCGTTGGTCAGCTTAAACTTCACGTGTCTCTTGTCTTCTAGTAATTATGTGTAAACATAGAAAAAGAAATAGTTTGAACTTGTTTAAGACCCTGCATTATGCTGAGAGCCTAACGAGAAATATCTCTGTCTGTTAACTCTCCATTCTGACATAGTCCCAACAATCTGCTCTCTGATCACAAGGTATTTATTTCCTAATTGTTTTTGGTACATACTGGAATAAAATAAAAATAAGAATTCTTTGTTTTATTACAGTGTTACGCCGTGCGCTGATGAAGTGATTTTGAAATCTCCCCCAAAGGCTGTCAAAGTGTTAAATCTCAGCGGAGCTACAGCAGAAGAGGGTATTTTGTGTAATAATCAATTGCATGGACTTAAAGGGAAAGACAACTGTTTTTCTACCTAAACTTATTATTTTTATTGCAAAGACCGCTATCTGTATTGCATTTGCAATCGAATTAGTAAGCCGTTAATTAATTAATTCAACAGGTGGGACAAACGTCATTGTTTGAAAACATGGTCAGTCACCAGTGTGTCTGTTGCTTATGGATGCATGGGAAGGCATCTGCAACAACACAGAGTATACCCAAGCTAGATCATACAAGGACAATATTAATCTGTTGTATACATATCAAAATAGCTCTTTAAGTAACGCATACATTTAGCATGTTTTCATCTGAGATGCAGTTTTAAAAAATCTGTGTTTTTTTGTACCAGGTTAATATGTACATGTACATGCGGTTGCTTGTTATTGTGATTTCACTTCTTGATGGAGCACTCACTATCCGCTTTTAATGAAATGCATCCACCAGCCACGACTAGATGAAGAAACTACCTTGTTTTCATATATATATATATATAGCTTTATTTTCCGAGGGTATTACATGTACATGTCATTTAAAAAATGTTACAAGTACTCTGTCAGTTGAATAACTGTTCTTCCCAGAGGCCCTCCACAAACAATATCACAAAGATATAATCACGTATGATATTCTACAATATGTTGATACATACTATAATATATTATACACATATATAAGACAATTAAATATGAGGTAAACACTATATAAAGCATATATTATCCTTGTGGTGGAGAAGTAGACTATATACAACAAACAAACAAAAACAAAAAAACAAAAAAAAACAAAACAAAAAACAAAACAAGAAACAATAATAAAAAATAAATAAATAAATAAAATAAACTTTAAAAAAAAGAAAAAAAAGAGAAAAAAAAGAAAATAAAAATATATTTACATGTGTACATATATTACATTGCATGATTATTATTTTCCATCAGGAGGGATTTCATCATCTGATTTCTAAAGGAAGATAACGATGCAGAATTACGTGACTAAAAAAACCTTTCCATATTTCTGAATTATTTTTGAACATTTTGTTAAATGTAGCTCATCTGTCATAAAATAGCTAAGGAACATTATTTTAAGACTTGTTTTTCCAGTATTTCTTATTATTATCAATAATGATTTACATCAGCAGACACAACAGAAATAATTTGTTTGCAAAAACTGATAAAAGGCTGTAGTAAAAAGTAAACAAAAGGCTGTCAAGTCTAGTTTTCCTTTTGAAGTTTATACATCTCAACAGTCTAGTTTTCAAGGTTTTATGTGGTGTTCACCATCTTATTGAAAAATATTTCTAAACTAACTTCATCCTTTACACTTTAAAACAGTAGGCCTATATAACAGAGAATTAAGACTTCGCATTCTGATATAAATTCCTCAACACTATTAATTTACCAATATCAAAGGCAAGTGGAAGGACCAATTTATTATTTTTCCACATTGACCCATGTGCTTCCACGGCTGTGGCTTAGTAGTGGCGTCTGCGCTTACCTATCTTGCTTTGACGTACCGTTAACCATATTAGTCAGCCTGTCGACCATCAGGTATATGAGCGACAGTGCGTGTCACATGGGTTTTAAATTTTTTTTTACAAGGTTTCCTCTTCGGTTTTCCTCAGTACATGTAATAAGGTGTGAATAATCCGTCGTCATATAAGTGAAATACCAATGAGTACGACCCCAAACAAACAAACCATGTGCTTGTCTAAAATTTGATTTTGCAACAGACTTTTTACAAATTTGTAAATCTAGACATCAAGTGAAGATTACATTATAAAGTAATTTGACTTGTTTTTCCATAAATGTCCTGTAAAATCAACCAAGCAGTGACAAATGACCAGTTTACTATGTGGAAAGGGACCAAGTTTATGTGATGCAGGGAAATACAACAGCTCAAGCCTGAAGATCATATGAAAAATAAGCAGAACAGCTGCATGTGGGATACTGGAGCATCCACTTCAAACAAAGTAGGGCCTACACAATGTCAAGACATTTTCATGACAATCAAGATGAGACGAAAATATGTCACCCGTTTATGACATGTTTATTATGAGATCAAATTATTGTACAACAGAATAATCAACACGTCTAGAATCAATGGAATTCCACCTCTATTCCCATATTATGGTTGGTGTTTTCTCTTTACCTCAGAAAATTAAAACTACGGAGAGACTTATGTCCCTAAATTATTTATCTACTATACATGTAACAAACTATTTGTAATCACTGACTGAATTGAGGTAACTAACAACAAAACGTTTTAGTTATTAATACACCTATTTAAACCGGACAATAGGGGCATTTACAGTCTTCAGCTATTCAAATCAAACTGATGCTGATGAAATGGTTTGCTACATTTTTGCAGGTATACCAAATGATATAGAGAGGATATAGATCTATATAAACCTGTTAAACATGTTCATCAAGACACTGATCATCTATTATTGCTTAAATCACTAAACTTTATAAACACAAATGACTAAAAATTCGACACAACAAAATGGCAAAAATCAAAACAGAAAATAAATTAAAAAAAAAAAATAGTTATATGTATTTTCCAACAGAAAGGAAGCAGCCATATTTTTGCAAGGTGTCCGCAAGTTTGACAGCCCACAAGTCTAACACACCACAAGTCCAACACTCCACAAATCCAACACCCCACAAGTCTGACAGCCCACGAGTCCCATGGGGCCCCATCCCACACTTACTTTCCATTTAGTATTTAAAATAAACCCTATATGGTGGATGAAAAGGGTTAACCATTATAAATACAAAACTATTCAGATTAGGCCTAGTATCTTCATGGGTATATGAGCTGTGTTGACTCCATCTGTAGTTAAATTGATTTTGAAAACAAACTTGTGGAATGTCTACAACATCAAATGAAGGCCCACAAGTACTCTACATCATATGCTACCTTACACGTTAGTGTATGTTTCCAGTCAACCTAGGGCTAGTTTACCAAAACAGATCAAGATAGTCAGAAGAATTTTTCACAGTTTGATTATATTTACATTCCAGACATAAAGAGATTTTCCTGAACTTTCCCTTTGACATGTACTGAGCATGGCCGATATTGTTAGTCATGGTGTTGACTGTCGGAATATAGGCTGTCAGGATTATGGGGTATCGGAATAGTGAGCTGTCAGACTTGTGGGATGATGGACTTGTGGGATGAAGAACTTATGGGATGATGGACTTGTGGGCTATCGTAATTGAATTGTGGGCTTTCAGACTTGTGGCCTATCGGACTTGTGGTGTGTCACATCATGTTGGACTAGAGGGCTGTCAGACGTGTAAGGCATGTCGGACTTGTGGGCTGTCGGACTTGTGGGCTGTCGGACTTCTGTTACACACCCATATTTTGTTGACAAGTAAGGCAAATAGATAAGTACAGAATACAGTTTCACATAAGGTAAAACTTAAAGTTTTTTTAGATGTTGTAGAAGACCTAGTTGTTCTAATTTGATTAGTTTAACCATTAATAAATCATTCATGTGCCATAGTAAGTCTACACTAAAAACATTTACTACAACTCAATTCATTAGAATAGGGTGTATTAACAGAATTTATTTTGACACTTAAATTAATGAATGGTCAACCTAAAAACTAACACTTCCGTTAGTGTTCATGATCACCGTGTTGTCGTTTAAAATAGGTGAGCTTTCTTGGGGTATAACCTGGACAAACTGGCGAAAGCAGTGTCAACAGAGTCTTAAAAACTGGTGAACTATAAACTCGTTCTAGTTTGATTGACATTAATCATTAAGTACACATACACCTATTAGGTTAACCAGAGTTTAAATAGTTCATTAAATGACCAGTTTTAATGTTACACCCCTAATTTGTAGCTTCACAATTTGTTAACATCAATACTGATTATCAAATTATAGTTCAAATCACATGGGCTATTAAAAGGAAGCATGCACATTTTTCTGATCTCTACAAGCTTACATCAAAGTAGCACAAAGAAGCTTTGTGTAATGAAATTAGTAACCTATATACTAGATAATCATTCTTCTTTCATAACGGATGAAAAGCAAGTATACATCTTCCTCTTGTATACAAATATGATCTCATGCCATAGAGGTGTAATTAGCTAATGGATGTAAAAGATGTTCCACCCTTAATTGAGCCTCAAGAACTGAAGTGTGACCTGCTGTGGCATATTTCAGTGTCCTTTATAATTCTTAAATGTTATAATGTCTTTTCTGCTCACAAACGAAGATGGCTTCCTTTCGTCTGTGGCATGTTAATAACATGCTGAGGAAGGAACTGTATTAAATCAAGCATAACATTTTAAACATTTTAACACAGAGAAATTTATTCAGGAACTGTAACTAATGTACAACGGAGCATATCCTTGTACCATAAAAAATATGTTTGTTTGAAGAATACAAATTTGTATTTTTCCCCCTACATGCGTAGAGTCCAAGTAGTACTCAACTACATGTGTATATAGTGTGACACCTTTAGAAATTAGAATACATGAATTATGAAGACTTCCTTCAACACAGGTCTGTTAACCCACATTATTATCATGGGCTGACATGGATATAAACAGATTCTTTAAACACACAGCGTAGTTCCAAAAGACATTAAATTTGTTTCGACTGAACATTTAAGCAATTCTAGTTCCATCAAAAGAAAGAAAGTTGTCTTTTAACTATATTAAGCTCATATTCTTAAATATTCTTAAAATTACCAGGTTTTCAGATTCCACATTAGTTTATATCAGTCGTGGGTTGTTATTTATCTTTGGTGCTGTTCCACTCACTACTGTTCAACTTCTTGGGTGGAAACCTACGCTTTGTTAATTTTTATGAACCACAAGCATTGTTATGTTGGAAAGTTTCCAGTGATTTGTGGGAATTGAAAGGATTAATCATTAAAAGCTAAATGTAATGCTGTTAAGTGAACATTACATTAACATTGGTATATTCTGTGTATTCTAAAATCAAGTGACATAATAACCGTGACATATGCATGTTCTAAACAGCATGTCATCATGATAATTCCATCCAAAGTAAGTCTTGCATGCTCCATAACAGTCCCTTGGTTTCAATCTATTGAAATCACTGACATACACTGTCATGTGTATTAAAACAGATGTATTTCATAGGGTTTGTGTGTTTGTTTTATTGGTGTTTAACGTCGTACTCAAGGCTATTTCACTTATATGACGACAGACACAAATACAGAACATCACAAATAAATCTGCTTTCCGTTACCCTTTAGCTCTGCGAACACCAGGGTAACAGACAGCAACCTCTTTTCTCGCCTCTTACGATGGACCGAGGAAGCAGAGGGAGTATTCTGCAGGGCTATGGCCCACCCGCTCCCTCACAGGGCATATTTCATAGGAAGCGTGATTTATGAATTCATGCTTTGCACTGTGCTCAAAGATTTTTCACTTTATGATGGCGGTGTATTATAATGGTAGACCTATTTGAAAAATACAAAAACATAAAATCTGGAGTGTTTTGTTGTGTTGAACAACTACTAAATCAATACATCATTGCTTATGCTAGGTTTCCAAAACTGCCCTAAGCAAGAAAACTGAATAGATTTCATTAGGCTTTGTTTGTATAATTGATTAAGCTTTAACATAGTACTAAAGAGTATTCACTGATGTGACTTGTTGATTTCTCAATCTGCTCTACATAAATGGTAGAAAACAAAAGATAAACCTCCTCAACAATAACCAGCGATTGTCGGAGCCTTGATGATTGACCCCTTATATAGAGGAGGTGGATCCGGAGTACAGTACATCAAAGGAGGATCAGAAATCAGACACACAAATGGCTAAACTATGGCTGGCCATCATTTGATTGTTTGTTTGTTTGATTGGGGTTTTACATCGTACTCAAGGGTATTTCACTTATATGAAGAATAATTGTCCACTTCATACTGCACCTAGCCTTATTACGGTAGAAAAATCTTGTAAAAACCACCACTGCGAATGCCGGAGCCACAATATGTGACCTGCTCATATACCTGATGGTCGACAGGCGGACTTGATCCGGTGAACGGTACATTGAAGCAGGCTCAGTTTAGTAAGCGCACATCATCGCAAATATTACCACGGGCTGGCCATCATTTGAAAAAATAATAAAAAGAATAGATGGTTTTAAAACACTTACCTGTGGAATCAAGGTAAAGAAAGCAGAGATTTCCCTGTGAGTCAAATCCAATTGTCTCAGGTGTGATTGATACGGCCTGGAACATTTCCTTGGAATCTTGAACATACTCCAGTAACAGACAACATTCTCGACACAGGGCCCATAACTCCAGCTCATTAAGACACTTATCCCGTACAGAGAGGATGTCTGAGAGAGGAACCGTATCCTCTGGTTCCTCAACCAATAGACTATCAGACCATGTGGGTGAAGCCATTCTAAGATAGTCAACTACAACAATTATAGATTTCACTTAACTTCTGATGATGTTAAAAAGGTATGTACACATCCTGTTTCAAATCCCTCAAGTCCTGGTTACCACATTCCACATAAATATACTTTCCATTTAAGTTAACAATTTGCTTCTTGTTCAGATAAAAATGACAATTAAATGACTTTCTTTTATTTTCCAAGATGCAGGTAATTCACATAAGTGTCCACCTTATGACAATGTTAAGATCACAATTGAAACTACAATCACGATTTTCAGTTAGTCAGTTTGAATACAATGAGCCACATGTTATAATCCAAGACGGTAAGGGGTCCAAAGCAGAAATCCTCAGGTAATAATATTGGGTGTGTGATACATACACCCCCTCATCCATCCATGAAGATATCACCACTGCTGCAGGGAGACACACAGCATCCACATGCGTCACACTGTCTCCGCATCATTCAAGCATAAACCCATAACATACATTATTAAATACTCGTATCCCAGCGTGTGCTAGAACTGAAAACTCATTTAAATACACTAGTACCCAAGGTTCTTATAACATCACAAGCTCATACTTGTTAACTAAACATGTAATCAATACAGGTTAGCAGCTATGTGTTTTCAAACTCTCCTCCTAAACCACATGTATAGACTGACATAACTGTAGTTAGGCCTTAAAGATCACTGAGGTAAAACATCTAGGTAAATTCACACCTTAGGCAGGTAGACAGACGTTAACTGTCACTCACACACCTGGCTGAGTCGAGGCTGTCCTCCTGGTTAATGACACACGTTCCAGCTGACTTCTGTATACTGACATTGTTAGGCACTGTCAGGGAATGGACTGTCAAACTATTCAGGCAAACACAGTAGAGTTTCATGGTTGCCAGATTTGGTTGATTTCCAAGGCAGGGCTGCCATGTGACTTGGAGGTTCACAACACTCTTAATCTCTCCTGAATAAGGTACTTAACCCCCAGAGCTTAGGCAGGTACAGACTTACCTGAAATGAGGGGGAAAAAAGACAGATTTAAATACCACATGTAGAGTTAATCTTGAGCTATTTGTGATCAAGTATAGGTAATCTAAAAGACCCCAAAATCATGTGAAAGGTATAAATATATGTTAATAATGGGTATGAAATGAGAACATGTCAATTTCAAGTGTGAATCTGATGCTTGTGGGTTATGAGGCTATATTGGAACTTTTTTCCCCGAAATTACATGTATCCAGAAGGAAATTAATTGTGAGAGCTTATACTTATTAAGCATAAAACATTCCCACTGTGGCTGGATATTTTGAGATAGACAGTAGTTGTGGTCAATCCTGAAAAAAAGGTATAAAATTAAATGAATTAAGACATTACTAAATTTAAACCAAAGATTATTTGTGCTGGAAGAAAGCCAAAGTGGCTTTGTTGAAATGAACTGTTTTCTCTCCAAAGAGATAAATAAATGAACCACCCCTTTTCCAGAGCCCCAGAGGGAACATGTCAGTTGCCAGCTACAGGACTAATGATCACAAAGTAACAAGCTTGGACATGCAGTTCAAACAGTTCACATAAACCCCTTGTTGAACTGAAGAGCCCACATTATGCTGCCTTGTACTGTGGTTGACAGGTTAAATAGTTAACTCTATCCAATTCTCTGGTCTCAACATTTAGATACATGTATGGAAGCATACTACACTAGTCTTCAATTTTACTGGTCATCTCAAGGTTTTATTGTCTTTAAAAATATTATACAGGGGTGGGAGAGGGGGGGATTATTGTACCGCTCATATGCTCATCATACTAATTTACAATTTTTATACAGGATTGATTGATTGAATATTGGTTGATTGAATGACTGATTGCCAGCTTGTTCGGTTCACTATGTGCCCACAGTTATTCCACTTAAAATTAATATTAACATTAAAGCAGCCAAAAAAATAGCAAGGCTGCCAAAGAGCTCGCCTGATCCGTCAATGAAAGGGAATGCATTCCTTTTGCCGTAAAGGTAAAAATGCAAAATGATTTAATATCTAATCATAAAGCCTGTTAAGAGTAATTAATATGCATGTGATTAGCTGAACAGACAATATTCCTCTCCTCTCATGTTGTGGAACATTTACCCAAAATTTTTAGAAAATTTACTTTAAAATATTCACAGAATTCCATATAATTTTAATTATGTCTTCCTTTCTGGTCAGGCAAACTGTGTATAAAATTTCAGAAAAATTCCCTCAGATAATCTTCTTCCAGTGCTAAATAAACACAGAATGACGAGCTAGGAACCCCAGGGCCTGCTGTCAGGGCTTAGGCATCAGCCAGTCAGCCTACAAATTCTACTTCGAGGTAAGGTTCAGGCCATCTATTGTCCATCAGGTATATGAATTAGTAACATGAAGTGGCTCAGAATTCGCGGGCTACAAGGTTTGCTCTCTGTTCTTAGGAACAGTATGAAATAGACAATCTGCCATCATATAAGTGAAATACCCTTGACTTTGGTAAGACCCCAATGAATCAAACAAATAAGTGAAAAGAAGTGACAAACAGCAATAATCATCTCACATTTTTATGCCCTTGTGTTAATAAACTTTTTCAGTAAAATGGAGGCAGGCATCACACTCGACCAGCAAGTCAAGGCATAGATTTGGGTTGAAAAATTGTTTAACATTATTGATCTACTGTTGGAATATATATGACGACAGATTGTCCACTTCACACTGCACACAGCCTTATTATGGTGGAAAACCGGGAGAAACCTCGTGAAAACCACCCCCGTGATTGGCAGAGCCTCAACATGTGACTCGCTCATATACCTGATGGTCTCGGGTTTTACAACAGTACAAGAGGATTACAATAAATTTGAAACTTCAAGACAGTTTGTGTTTTAGACAAAACTACATGTACTCCATTTGAATGCTCAGGGACAATTTAAGACATAAGCAGATGTCAATAGATCCCCAAAACTAAATTAATTTAGAAAATATTAACACAAAGGGCCTAAAAAAAGCTTTCCTGTATTGTATGTTAGCTGCAATCTTGTACCACTATTGTAGAGAATTCACATACAATAGAAATACACAGAATAGAAATGTTCTTTTGTTAACATTTTTTTTAATGAATTCCTAGCCATTTGCCCTCTACAAACTCACAAACTTATGGTACAGTATGAAATATGAAAAGAGATGAGATAGTGGCGTGTATCCAATAAAAATATATGTTGCAATTTTTATATATCTAACCCCATCAAAATGGACAGGCTTTTTAACACATATATTTTCACAGCTGCTGCCTTAAAATTATGAAAATATTTGCTACAAACACAAATACAATTACTAATAAGAAAATTCTCATAGAAGTGAGTCCCTTCGGTGAAACTCGGAAATTTTATATTTTTTTTAACCTAATGAAACAAGAGTCATTTATTTATGTATCGAACATCATAAACAGTGGTACATGGATCTGACTCATTTGAAAGAAACCTGGTAGAAACCAGGGTTTTTTACGCCTTACATAAGGTTATTTGAATCGTAAGACAGAGCACCAACCCAATGGATTTTGTTTGTTTGATTGGTGTTTAATGAAGTGATTCAAACAGAAAGAATGTTAAAATGCCTTATCGAAACTACAATCATGACATCTTAGTACAATGTTGATGCCACCCCTGGAAAATCACGGGACCTTGCGACCCATGGTTGCATGAAATCTAGGTTAGGTGAGAAAATTTAAAAAAGGAAAAAAAAAAAATTATTACAATTTTTTATTAAACCCACCCCAATATCGATGTCTAACTGAAAAAGTTGAATTTATCGCATCAAAGTTATCCTATATGATGTTTAAGACTTTTTTCAAACTGTATTCGCCGTTTATAGAATCTGGTTGTTTTTAATCGGAAAATTAGAGATAGCAAGAAATTTTTTATTTTTTCCAGTGGTGGTTGATGCTAAATAATGGAAAATTGTAGTGACATACAACCTAGATGTTTTAAACTATGGCCTTAACGAAAAAATATAAGGGAAAGGCATCACACCCATTATGTGACAAATGTTAAGAAAAGCTACAATCAGATAACCAAGAGTTACCTACACCAAACACATGTTAAACTACGCTAAAGATTATGGCCTTAAGCAGACAATATGGTGGAGATGTAAGATAAAGGTATCACTTAGGTGTGGGGAACTGGTTACTGGTACAATCAGCACACCTGGATATAAAGAATGCTGTACAGTACACCTGAACTCCTCATAACTTAGCTATGTTTACTCACAGTTATATCACCAGTATGATAAGCAAATGGAATCAGTTGGGTTAAATATTCTTATTTTATCACTCAACAGTTTTTAAAACTAATAGTCATTTTTAAAATAAATCATTTGCAATATCAACCAGTTTAACACAATTTCAATTGAAACACAAAATTTATAAAATTTCACTAAAAGACTACAACATAATTATGAACATTATGGTGTTTTTCATATTTGTTTTGGGATTAAAACCATACTTAAGGTTATTGCACTCATATAACATGGTGTCAGCCAATGGGTGAAGAAACTCACATTAGTCTCACAGATCTGGTGTAGGACATACGCCCAGGATGACTTAAGCCCAATAGAACATGAGCCCAAAGTTATTAGCCCAATAGGACATGAGCCTAGAGCCCTTATTTCAAATAATGATTTAAAAAAGTACAATATAATTTCTAAACTATATCAAATTAATGTATGAATTCTGCCTATAAATCAGAATTACAATTTAACATTGTTCTTCCCCCATATATAAATATGTCAAAATTTGAATTTATATAATGAGATTAGATATATACTAATTAGGTATTAGCAGAAGTCCATTAACTCGTTAGAAAATTATTGTTGGGCAGGAAAGCTCAAAAGAGACAGTTTGCCTAATACCAGAAGTCCATTAATGGGCTTCTGGTATTAGGCAAACTGTCTATTTTGAGCTTTCCTGTCCAACAATAATTAACAATACATGTATTTTGAAATTTGTCTACATTTTTATACCGGTACATCTTTGCTGAAAAAATAAATAGTAAAAATATCATCAAGATTTTACTATTAGTTATTGAGTGTACAGACTTTTATGACCGTCCTGCAAACTCGTACGCCTGAGCCACTGGCGCAGGGTTTGCAGGACGGTCATAAAAGCATACAGGTTTCAGGCACATCAAAAGGGCCGATGATGCTGCAAAAATATGGCTAGCTCAAGGTTGTTTCTGATATTTTAGCGTCATTAAAATTGAGTGATTGTAAAGCAGATATGTTTTGAACTAATTCTCTGTCAACCAAAATTTGATTTCAAAAATATGTTTTATTAAATTTAGAAAATAAGTTATGAAGCGAGGCAGCCATGTTTGTTTTTATATTTATCTTGTGACATTCGAAATCTCCCGGGGTGTACAGGTGTTTACCCCCCTACAAATTGACCAATCAGAACACAACAATTGACGGATAATAATTTTATTTATCATTCTTTCTACGGATTAATCATTATTGTTGGTTTAATACAAACTAATTATCCTGGGTTTATGTCCATATTAATATTTAAAATAAGGGCTCTGGGCTCATGTCCCATTGGGCTAATAACATTGGGTTCATGTTCTATTGGGCTAACAACATTGGGTTCATGTCCTATTGGGTTAATAACATTGGGTTCATGTCCTATTGGGCTAATAACGTTGGGTTCCATGTCCTATTGGGTCAATAACATTGGGTTCATGTCCTATTGGGTTAATAACATTGGGTTCATGTCCTATTGGGCTAATAACATTGGGTTCATGTCCTATTGGGTTAATAACATAGGGTTCGTGTCCTATTGGGTTAATAACATTGGGTCCATGTCCTATTGGGTTAATAACATAGGGTTCATGTCCTATTGGGCTAATAACATTGGGTTCATGTCCTATTGGGTTAATAACATTGGGTTCATGTCCCATTGTTCACATCACTAGGAATAAACAATGACACTACAGGACAGACACAAGACACAATACAAAGACATCACAAACACATCAGCTTTATGTTGTCCCTTAGCTCTGCACCAGGACAACAGCATGGAGTTACATGCCAGTCTTAATGAATTATTATGGGACGTCTCATATACCGGAGATTGACAAGGGGGACTTGCTTTTCTAAATGGTACATCATACATGGATCAACGGTCAGACAGACTGGGAATAATCTGAACCCAGATGAAATAATGTCATTTTTAATTGAGGCTTTTCTAAACATCTCATTTAATCCAATAAGCTTAACTTCTCAAGCATATTTAATAATTATATAACACCAAGTAAGTACAAATGGGTCATTTTTCAACACAAAAAATTTCTTTAACTAAATGTTCCAACAATTTTGTATCATCTTCAATTCGTTATATTCCGGAAAATGATACAGAGAAAAATAGATACATTGAGTGAAATACAGTATTCTGTGTTCAAAAGTTCACCAGTTGTGTATTATATAAAAATTATCAGTGTAACTACAGCCCTCTGGCTCAATGGCATCAGATTGATTTTATAGAAGATTGTAGAATTTGTAACATAACTATAACACACAAAATATTATCTTTCGCATAATATGCAAGTGTTAACATTGGTACAAGCCACTGTATACTGTATGTGGGTGAAATATTTTGATCCTGGCTACCTTCCAAACTCTTTGATCTCCAGGATTAACAATTATAAACTCAGGTACACAAAGCAGAGCACAAAGTTTATTGCTCTCCCACTAATGGTGTGTTTACAGCTTGACACAGTAAGTCCCCTGATAATTTTAACAGGAAATACAAACAAGGTATAACAACTTTAAAGTCGCTTTATGATATAATTTTTACAACTAATACTTATAAACTTAAGACTGATTTCAAAATCTTACATTTTTGTATGATCAATACTTTATTTTATGATTTATACATTTGCATGCAGAATTAATAAAACGAATAATTATGACATGGACAGCCCATCATATCTGAATAATAGAGGACTATTAACAAAGTGGTTGTTTGGAACCTAATTCATTAAACCACAACACACAATCAATAGAAATAGCTAGGGCTGGCCTCAATTTCAATAACCTTCCTACTCAAACCAAGTGACCCCAAATTAATCAAAGCCAGCAGATCTAAGAGCTAAAATGATAGTATGCTCTCAATATGGCGTTCAGGTGCACCACTATTAGGATTTATTCTAGGCAAAACAGACCAGGATCAGTGGCAAAATGCAAATAAGGATGAAGACAGCAAACAATTTCGGAAACCAATAAATGGGTCCTCCTAAATTAAGTTTGCATAACCATGGAGAGTCCCTGTTCTGTCTGTGCTCCCCAACAGCACAGGTCTGTAATATAAAGTATAATATTTGTATTATATATGTCCTTACTGGAGGCATAACTCTAACTATTTTTTACACACTGTGAGTAAAAAGAATAAAAAAGAGAGGATATACAGCAGAAAATAACCAATCATGATTACAATTGGCCAATAATCTAGTTATCTCCATAATCAATAATATTTTTTAACTTAGATCCAATTAGACATACTAATAATGAGATAGCTGAAGGTCATGCTGTTGCTTCAGGTGATATTCAGTTACAGTCCAGTAAACCATAAACATATTAATAACAGTTACCACCACACACACAATCACCCAGTTATTACATTAAGATGTATCTAGTCAACTGCAATTTAACCAAACTGTTAATTAAATTTCATTAAGTTTGTCCAGATTGATTTGGTGATTAAGGATGGTAGGCCCCTTGGAGGTCAAAATTTGTTTATTTTTTATTTTATTTGTTAATACGCAAATTCACATTATTAGCCTGTATTTAGTGAAACAATTATACAAAAATTCCAATTAGAAGTTGTTTAATTTTAAGTTTGAAAATTGTGATTCAGTGCGTTGTCAGTGTACAGCCCGATGGTTTCTGCCCGAATTCTAGCATTTCATTTTTTGTCGATAGGCAATTTTTCAACGCTGTTTTCTCGAAACTGTAATTGATTCATTGTTGACAGATGATCTCTTGGACAGTAAATATCTATGATAACACAACTGTAAAATGTGAAGTATTTCCTTTGTTAAAAAAATGAATGCTCATACCATACAATGCTTTTAACTAAAGACAGGATAATTGTTTGGTAAAAATGATGATTCTTAGAACTCTTACATTATAGGATTTTCATTTTTAGCAAAAAAGTAAAAAAAACTTCCCCAGAGCAGAACACACACAAAAAACAATGAATGTGAATAAGCAGGCTCCACCTTTGTATCTACAGCCTACAAATGCCTGAGGTATCAGTCAGGGACAAATTATTATTATCTAAAAATATTATCACACCTGCTTACATTGCTGCAGGTTATGGAATGATGCACAATTTATGAAAATATGTATATACATCATACAACTGTAGTTTAGGGCAGATTTAACTTTGTTTATAAGACAGCTATTTCACAACAGATCTTATCAATGTTGACATTAAACAATTAACAAGAATTAAATATATGTATAAACATGATGTACATCATAACCGTAATATTAAGAATAAAAATAACTTCCATTTCATGAATTCTTCAAACAGAAAAGATTTGTGAAAAAAAGTGTTACACTAAGGTAAGAGGTAGTATAGATGTTGCAGACTCTCAGTCAATACTGTTGAAATCTCGTGGAAAGCATCCCTGTGTGGGACGCCTTCTTTGCATCCTCAGGCAGACTTGAACCTGCCAGTGTGTGATACAGTGGAGAAGGTTGAGCAGCCAGGACTCTACAGATTCTATGCTGGCAGTTAGTTCATGTTAAAAAGACTACGCCCTGAAGTATTTTTCTGTAAAATTGTTTTTTTCACAAAATAATAAAAAAGAAAAACATTTTTATTTTGTATTTATTTATGCTTATTGTATGAAAGAGAAAGCTGTGAGATGCTTAAGATAGTTGTATGGTTAAAGGTTAAGAAGCATTTGAATAGTACTGGTAACAGAGCATTCCCAGCATGGCTGTGTAAGCCAGGGGATGAGCCTAAATAAATACAGATTGGGGACAAGAAGATGTTTTTAGGGTTCACAGAACTTGTAACAGAAGTCCAGTTTAACTACCCTAAAACAAGTGTAGAATCACTATAGCTGCAACATTAAGCTCTTTACTGGCCAGGGGTTATTTAGAATGTTAGCTGATTAAGTATTGCAAAATGTGATATTTTAGTAG